>VDFB02193867.1:143076361-143086552 GCA_007258455.2 Sequoia sempervirens | reverse complement strand
GTTGTGGTGGGAAGTACTCTCTTCTCTTTTACTATTCCTATTAAGGTGGAGCTTGTGTGTGTGCAAGAGAGTGGTGTATGTGGTAGTAATGGTTCTTACTTCTTCCTCTCCTATAGAGGTGGAGTATGAGTTGGTGACTCAGGTTGGATGGTGTTGTATGAAGACTGAAGCTCCTCAGTCCTTTGAAGTTCTTTGGGTTCCATATCCCATTAAAATTTGTATGAATAGATCTGAAGTTCAAGTTGTCTTTCCCACCCTTGGGGTGGTTACTAATATCTGTCTTGTCCACCATTGGGGTGGTTGCTATTAAAGGTTTTCATTTTTACATCTTGATGGGTGGCATGCTAGCCTGATATGTTTGTCATGAGGTCTATTTTGAAGGTTGCTTGGGTTTCAAGACCCATTAAAACTTGTTTGTAATGGTTTGATGTTCATCTAGCTTTTCCACCCTTGGGGTGGGTGTTGTGTTGTTTGTAGCTTTGTGTGTGCCCTATTGTCCTCTTTGTTGGGTATTTGTTGCCTATTCTACTTTTGCTACTCTGTTTGGTTTAGATATTTGCTTAATGAGATATGTTTCTTGTTGTTGTCTCATCTTATTTATTTGTTCCTTGCCTTGTTCTTATTGTTGAATCTTTCTTGATGTAAAAGGGATCAAGGCTCTTTCAAAACCCCTGCTTAATCAAAAATAAAACTTACATTTAGTTTTTTCAAAACCTACAAAACTAAAATTACAATACTATAAAGGAAAGTACTAGCCACGTCCACTTGTTTAATTAGTAAAGAGAAAATGATGAGAGAAATTTTAAATTTTAAATAATTAAAATTATTTAATTATAAGAATGAATGGGAAACAATGTTAATTTAATTAAATAATAATATTATTCAATTAAATCTAGAAGACAAATTAATGAGGAAAGATGATTCAGATTGATGATGTTTTGGAAGAAACAAGTTAATCATTTTTAAGTTTCTACAATTACAATTACAATCATAATTAAAATTAGGGGTCTGAATTAAAATTTAGAATTAAGCGTTAGAATATAATTATGGTTAGGATTAAAGTTAGGATTAAAGTTAGAATTAAGGTTATAATTAAAATTAGGATAATATGATTATGACTTACATATGCATACATATAATATATAATATTATATTACTTTCATATATATTGAAGATGTATATTTGTGTTTGAAGGGCATCGTCACATTTAATTATCTTAAAATAATACAAATTTACTTGTTTAAATATATAAGTATTACTTATTTTATAGTTATGTTAGGGAGTAAATTAACTCTCTCCATGTACTAGCATATAAATCTTTTAAAAACCTATATAAAATATATTTAAAAAGATATCTTTTGTAAGACATCATTCCTATATATGACAAATTAATTTAAAATATATTTTATTTATTCAATGTTAATTAGGGACTCCTATTTGCAAACAAAACTTGGACAAATGATGATGGAAGACCAAAAATGACAGGAACCCAATTTTCGGTGGACCTAAATGATAATGAAAGCAAGACTCTCTTCCAAAAACTATGGAGGAATTACAATTTTAAAAGCCTTATGAATTTATGCACCACATCCACATCATTTCTTGACTTCCGCATTTTATAATATAAAGGGGCTCGAGAAAATGGAGTACAGCAAATCCAATTTTAACTATTTTAACAAATTATTACCACAATAATAAACCAAATAATATATATATATATATATATATTTTCCTATTTAGAGTGCCACCTATGTGGAGTTCCTATTTTGTCACTGTTACCGACTTTTGGAGGCACAATCTAATCTAAATATTAAATTCAACATACCGATCGAATTACATAGCTCTCTGCAATTTCTTAATTTTTTCTCTGAGCTTCGAAATATCTGAAGCAGTTATCAATGACGGAGAGTAATCAAGGAACATCTCCAAATTCCAATGTGGAGACCCAAAAACATCTTCTGCAAAATGATGCCCTCTACCAGGTTTGATCTCATATTGCTTTGCCAAATTAGTCATTTCGTCATATGAATTATCCAATATTTATTCCTCTATATCCAAATTCTTTTGCAGTATATTCTTCACACAAGCGTTTATCCCCGTGAACCAGAATGTTTGAAAGAAATCAGGGAACTCACTGCAAACCATCCACGGTAAGATCTGTGTTAACCTATAATTTTTGAGGAATACAACCTTGACTCTTCTGTTAATATACACCTTTACCGTTAAATCGATTGAAATTGGAGGATTTGAATGTATAGAACGTCCTTATAGAGTGATTGGAAATGTTAGGGTTTAGTTAATTACAAAGTTACTGGTGGTTTTTATCAGTGCCCTTATAGCCATTCCAGCTCATGAGGGTCAATTTTTTATGCTTCTGTTGAAACTAATAAATGCCAAGAAGACTAGAGATTGGCGTGTTCACAGGTTATTCTCTACTCTGCACAGCCCTTGCTTTGCCCCCTGATGGAAAGGTTGGTCTCTCTGGGCCCCATTGGTTGTCTCACATGTTTTAATTTGTTTCTCTACCCCAAATTTGTGCTTATAATTGCACCCTCAGAGGTAGGATTGCTTTGGTTATAATGCAAACTCTGACCTTATTTTGACTTTCTCCATGATAGGTCATAGGCATTGATATAAACAGAGAATCATATGATTTGGGGAGGCCTATCATTGAGAAAGCCGGAATTGCCCACAAAATTGATTTCAGATTTCGGAGAGGGCCCTGCTTTGCCCCTTTTGGATGAATTGATACAAAATGTAAGTTCTCTCACCAGGGATTTGTCTTTACAATCCCACCATAATGGAAATGGGTTGCTATAATTTTATGAAAGTTTAAGTGTTTGCTGTTAACTATCCTGCACAGATAATAATCGATGGAGATAAATGGTTTTAATTAGGGTTACAATGTTATGCCTTATGGGTTTTCTCTAGCATGTGGTTGTTTCCTAGGTGATGTCCCCAATACCACTATTAGGAATTCTGTTGCACATTACCTGTCTGCTTCATTATCATTATCTCTTTGGGCGTGTTGAATTCTCTGATAATCTCCAAGATATATCTAGATATATCTAGGTTAGGTTCCTACTTGCCTTCCTATCCAAGTTAACATTGGTTGTTATACAATGTTTGAAAACAGAGGCATGCTACTGTCCTAACCCAGGTCATTTTCTGCTCTACGACTGCGTTGCCTGCCCTCTATATTACCAAATTTGAATGTTTAATTTTTTTCATGTTTCAAAAACCCTTCTTCGAGTAACGAGTAACAAATATTGCATAGGTTGTTTCATGTCTGCAATAAATGATATTAGATATACTAAATCAGCATAAGAATAAAACTACTACATAATTTATAGATAGTTAGCTTGTATAAAACAACTATATAATTTATAGATAGTTAGTTTTTTATTAGATAAACAGGGAAAGGGACCTGAATCTATTACAAAGAAACTTAAAACATTAAAATAAAGAGTTTATCAGATCGTAACAGAGAAACAGAAAATTGACACCCAAGCCAACCTCAAATCAGTCCACAGAAATCAAAATAACAAACAATAGAAAAAAAATGACTTAGCAAATAAAATTCCAATCTTCAGATAGAATGTCCAAAGAGTCCGCCCATGGAATTTTCTCCTTTTGATTCTCAGTCTTCTTTTGATCTTTATCCGAAACCTCTTGTTCCTTGCCCTACTTTTCCGAAAAATTGTTAAAATTCGTTGAATATTATTATATTTTTAATATTGTTTATTTATATTATGTTTTATGTATTTTAAACATTATTTTATATAATATTATTTATTTTAATAATAAAATATATGAATAACTTTTAAAATAATTAATATAAATATAATATTACAAAATTATATATTTATATTGTATTAAATAAATTATATAAATATTCATATTTTTTAATATATATAAACCCTTTCCATATTCCAGGTTTGATCTCATATTGCTTTTCAAAATTTGAAGTAGACCCATAATCTATTTATATTCTATTCTATCAAATAAGAAAGACCCATAATCTATATAATCTTCTAATCCCTTTATTCTGGACATGATAGACTCTCTAAAATTCCATTTTAAGAAGTGTTCAGGTATGCTATTGGTTCAAGTTCTTTTGATTATTCTTTATTTGTGCATAATCTTCATGTTTTCTATTCAACATGTGGCCAAAGCTTTTCTTCTTCAAATTTGAAGTAGACCCATAAAACATTTGTATTCTTATCAATCAGATAACAAGGACCTATTATCTATTTAATCTTTAAATCCCTTTATTCTGATGATGATGGACTCTGAAAATTTTCATTAAGAAGTGCTCAGAATTACTCGTGATTCAAAAAAATTTATTGTTTTTTATTTGTGCATAATCTCCATACTTTCTATCAAATTTAAAATAGAACCTAATCTATTTATATTCAATTCAATCAGATAAAAAGGTCCAAATTTGAAATAGAACCGTATTCTATTTATTTATTCAATCAGCTAAGAGAGGCCATAATCTATTTATATTCAATTCATACATTCTTGCGTCCATTGATTATGTAAAATTTGAAGTCTGAACCCGGGGCAGATAAGAGGGACCCAGAAGCCTCACCAAGTCAAGTCCAATATGATAGAGCTGCCAGACCCGCGATGCCGGTTAAGTAGTGTGGGGAGATATAATTTCTTAAACACATGCATAAGTGAACTACCACGAACGTTTGCTGAGGTTGGTGAAGATTGGAGGGCTTATTTGTTTCGACAATACACTATGGTCTGGTACTGTTGCTGAAGCTCCCAATGCAACGCTGTCTGAACATGTGAGAAACAACAGACTCTATATAATTGAGCTGAACAAGGCACTTGCTGCTGACAAGCGTATAGAGATTAGCCAGCTGCCTATTGGTGATGGGCTCACCTTATGTAGGCGCATTTTCTAGACAAATTAATCTTCCATTGTCATAGAGGCTGTATCAAGTTTTAGGTTTACGATTCAGAGTGTTTTGTTTTCTATGTTTAATCCTAAAGTCTAGAGTGGTACAGGAGTAGTTCAATAATTTTTAAGACGTAAAAAATGAAATGTGAAGCATTTCTGAAATCGGGTTTTTAATGAGCATTTTATTTGTTTGGAATACATTTTGATTGTTGAGTTGTCTGTTATGGGCATGCGGAATTATCAAAGAGAGACAAAGGTGTCAATTGGAAGTTTGTTGGTTATATGTAAGTCAAAGTATTTGCACCAAGTGTAGATTTTATTAATGCCAAGAGTCGTTTTATAATGGTAGTAAGAAGTTGAAAGTAATGGTGTGAGTGTGTTAATAAAAACTCTTATCTTTTACCTTAAATTTGATAGTCATATACATCAAAGTATTAATAGTTAATAATAGACTTAATTGTTTCAAAATAAGCAGAAGATAAAATTTATGTCTCCATATATGTAGTAAATAAAGTAATTTTCAAAATAAAATAAAATAGTTCTCAATTGACATCTCTTGGCATTTTTTAAGATGGATGTATTTAAAATATCTATACTAGTAAATTATTTCTTGCTAAATGCTTTTAAGAATTATTTGTTGTTGAATGTGTTTTTGTTTTTCTAAAATAATTGTTTCTAAAGGCATTACTAGGCAAGTCATTACCTAACTCCACACTCAAGAGTTGGGTGTGTGCAAGAAAGTTGAGTCCGAAAGCGTGAAGTTTTGCCTTAGCCAAAAATTGAAATTCGGCATGGAAAAGCGGAATCCCGATTTACGCGGATCCGATTTTCGCGGGGATCTGATAATCAGAGCGACAAAGCGAGATCACGATTTTAAAAATAGGTCGAAGCCGGAGCAAGCGGGATCAGGATTTATTGGGATCCCGAATCGAATCCGGATCTGATTTTTTTAAAAACAGCAGTTTTCACTGCTGCGAACGGGACCCCGAATTGCTTGGCGACAGCGACATCAACATCAACTACAGGTACGCCACTTCTTCACATTTTTTTAGTTTGAATTGAAATTTTAAAAGAAATACGTTAATTTACATGTTTTTTTTTCAATTTATGTCACGTTTTAATGCTTTTTTTAATTGTTATATTAGAATTCAATAGTTGCAAATTAGATGAAAACTTGCAATGAAATTTAAACGTTTTTTAATAAAATTGAGAAAAAAAACATTGAATTGTGTGTTAGAAACAAATTTTAACTTTTAAATCTTAAATTGATCAATTAAACCCAAAAAAAATTGATTTTGAAAACCTTAATTGAAACAAAACAAAAAAATTTGCATTTCAAAACCCTAGAGATCGAAATGAAATAAAACATCGCATTTACAAATCCAAATCGAGCTTTTTGAAACCCTAAATTCAAATCAAACGAAAAAAATGAATTTGAAAACCCTAGTTTGAATTGAAACGAAAAAAAATCATTAAAAACCCTAATTGTTTAAAACTGAAACCCTAAATTGAATTGGAACAAAAAAAATTGTTAAAACCCTAAGTTTGCTAAACCCTAGACCCTAAACTGTAAAATCTAAACCCATAATACTAAAGCATTTGAAATTTATGAACCCTAGACCCTAATCTTTCATTGGACATACCTAAAATTATGTAGGTTCAATATCAAGAATGGGTCTATTTGGTAGATTTATGAAAACTATTTTGAATATCTAGAATGCCATAAAAGTATAATTATAGCAATTCCAATTGGAAACACTTCCAGATACATATATATCCTAGATAATAATCCACCCATCCTCAATCATAATGGATTATTTGACAATTAAGAGAGATTCAATTTAACCATAAAATTACCTATATTTTGATACTATATAGATTTATGTGGAAGGATAGAAATGCATCAATATGCTTTGTGCCATATTTTATGAACATTAATATTTAAGAAAAATCTAGATAAGATTGACCTAAGTAGATGATTTATGTAAGGGCTTTTTAGTGAACAAGTGACACACCATGGAGATAGGGATGGTACTTAAATTCTTATTTATAAATATAGTTTACCCCCTTTAAATTTGTATTTGGTTTTTATAATGAGTTGAAATTATCAATGTGTTACATAAAAGAAATTTGTGCTTAGATATATTTAAATTATATAATAAAGATCTATAGTTATATAAAATAGGGAATCCAACATGAGGAATAAACCTTTAATGTGCCATTGTGTGCATCTAATTTATGCCAATGATTTAGTAAGAGTGATCGTCTAAGAGGATGAAATTTAAGCCTTGAAAAATTGTAAGATCTAACACTATTTTAATGTAGTTTTATATGTGTGTACATGTCCACTATGTTTTTTGAGTTTATGTTAATGTAAGATAAGGAGGATTGGTGGATATATTTGAAATCTAAAGAAAAAACAAAAATGATGTGAATATATAGATATATATTTGTAAAATGATTCTTTAACTTATCTATATTAAACATTGTATATTATCTCTATATTACTATCATGGCTTGATTTTCATTATGTCTACTAAATGTTGCTATATTTATTCATTGTTGTAATTAAATTATAGGGCTCAATGTGTAATCTATTTTACATCAAATTTTATAGTAGACTTATAATCCTAGAATGTTTGTAAATTTAATAGCTAACAAATAACTTGATAGGTGCAACTAAAAACCAAAAAGTGTGGTTTGATTTATCTCCATTAGGCTGGAAAGCTAAAAAATCTACTAGGTTTATCCCTATTAGGTTGAAAACCCAAAAGTGTAGCTTAATAAACTTACAAGTGGTGAAAACTCACAAAAGCACTAGAAACTAATATTTGCAAAACTACCCTTGACATATCAAAAAAAGCCAAAGGTCACCATATGTCATACCTGTATAGGTTGTATAGTTATATTGGATACCTTATAGTATCTCCTATTGGTTATATATGTTTGAAGATGACATTAGCGACACATCCCTACATTTATATGAGATATATTATTAACATGTCGTGTTACACATATGCTAAGATACTCAAATATGGATAAGGAGAACTAGGGAATATATATTAGAAGAGAAAGATATACTAAGCTATCCAATATTATATTTTTGTACTTAGTGTAGAAGAGAAATTCTAGACCAAGAATGCAAGTGCAAACTCAATACTCTACTTCTAATGAAAGGTAAATAAAATAATGAAAGATTAGAGAAGCATAATATGTTCCATAACATTCTTTTATGGCTCTAAATGTATGTGTTGAAGTTGCTCTTTGGTTCTCTAATGTGATAACATATACATACAAATTTTATCATATGGAAACATTTGGGGATGTCATTATTTTATAGAGTTGAGGGGAAAGGAATGGAGGACTAGGTTTTTTTGGAATCGAGGACTAGAATCATGAGAGAATTTTTGAATTTGAATTTGAGAGGGAAGAGAGAATTAAATGTAGGTGGTTGGGTTGATGGAGGGCTTGTGTTGACTTGATTAGGTAGATGGGAATAATTGAATGCTAATTTGAATTTGGATTGAAGGTCTAAGTTGGAAATGAATGGCTATGATTAGTCTAATTGATTTGATGGCTAGGATAGATTATTAATTTCATTTTAGATTTGATGAAGTGGAAGTAAGTTACATTAGTTTGAGTTTGGATTGGTGATTTGGAATTATTTTAATTTTAAGCTATGGATGTGACATGATTATCCCCTTAATGGTTGATTAAAAGTTAGGATTTGGGGATTTTAGCTAATTAAATAATAAACTCTAAAGTCTAAACCGTAAACCCTAAAGCCATCATTTTTTCTTAGGCTCTTAATGAAATTTGGTTGTCTTAGGCAACTCCACCAAATTTCATTACCTTATGCCATGTAATTGTTTCCTAGGATCTTGCAGCATGTAGATCCCCTTAAGCTATCCTATTACCTTAAACCCTAAACTCTAAAGTCTAAACCCTAAACCCTAAAGCCATCATTTTTTCTTTAAAGGCTCTTAATGAAATTTGGTTGCCTTCGGCAACTTCACCAAATTTTATTCATTTGAGCCATGCCATTTTCTCCTAGGACCTCACTAGACGTAAATCCCCTTAAGCCATCCTGTCACCCTAAATCGTAATTCAATTTTCTTAAGGGGTTGACAATATGACATTTCTTAAGGGGATTAAAGAAGTTCTTAAAATTTGGTGATCAAAGTTGCCCAAGGCCCAACCAAATTTAACAATAATAAGATCCTACAAGATTATACAATATCAATTTAGTTAATTGTATTTTCATTCAAATAACATGTGCCTTAGACATATAAATGAGGCTTACATATAATTTTATCATTTGTATTCAATTATTTAAGGCCATTTATATTGAATGGTTTAACTTGGTATAAATTAAAACAATGATCTTAAATAGTTATGAATTTATAAATTTGGTGAGCGATGGAATATTGTGTGTTTAAATTTGGTTCCAAATGGATATTTTAGTAACATGAATTTATGATTTTAGTTGTATACGGGAACCTCTTCTTCTAAGGTGCATGCAAAGCATGGAATAACAAAGCCTAGAACATAAGATTAGCCAAAAGAGTGGTTCAACGAAAAGGAATGCAAACAAGATAAAACACAAACACTTTTACCTTCCTTGTTGTTGATACCTCTTTTATTGGCCCTTGCTTGGATTGGTTGTGTGCTCCTTAGATGATGGATTGAATGACTAAAATGCAAGCTTCAATATGCAAAATGATGAACAAAGATGGTTGAATGATTGAAAAAGGCTTGAGGATTCAAATGGACAACATGTAGTTATGAGAGTGCAAAGTGTTGAGAATGCAAATTGGCAGCATAATGGTGCAAATTGACTAAGTGTTGAGAAGGAAAATTGGCAGCATAAGGTTATGAAAATCAAAAGTGTTCTAAAAAATGCCCTTGAGGAGGGGGTATTTATAGAGGAACTTGAATTCTCTAGAAAATTCAAGGGTCAAGATTGATCCAACAAGGTTAAGATGAAGGGCTATGGTGGGTTGAGAACCCACAAGCCCTCACATCTTGACATGTGGAGAGTGAAGTGGCCAAGGGTGGATGAGATGGAAATGAGTTGTCAAAAAGGTACATGAGGTGGAAAAAGACATGCACCTTGGGGGATGAGAGGATTTCCACAAAAAGAGATTTCTTGTCCCCAAGTGGGAGTGAAAGGGACATTTGAGGAATTTTAGAATTCCTCAAAAATCTACATGGGAAAAGGAAAGGTGGTTGGGGATATAAATGTGAATTAAAAATTCACATTCTTAGGATGATCT
>VDFB02193867.1:142939000-143076261 GCA_007258455.2 Sequoia sempervirens | reverse complement strand
ATTAACATATCCCCAATAAGGCATTGCAAAGCAAGTAGGAAATGGAATAATTCATCGACATTAAGTATATTTTATGTTGCTAGCAAATTGTAAGAATTAAGAAAGTATGTTGGCTAAACATAGATTAAGGGTGACTCAATTGGTGAAAGCTCAAAAATTAGATGTTAAAGGTTCTAATCCTATGTTCTCATTTTCAACTATAGGGAGATATGTTTTGGAATTCTTTTTGTTGCTTGAGATATATGATTCTACTATAATGGGTCTTTGGTTTATCATAGATAGAAGGGTTATTTTTGTTTTGGCCATATTATTGGTCAAATGCACACTCATTTAAAATTGTTTTTGTTTGAGGGGAAGAGAATCTTTTTTCATATCACTCATGGAAAAGATGATTTTATCTCCTCATGCTTGTATTGTGAGGCAGATTTTTTTTGGCACCATTATTGTTGCTTTTGTTAGGTAAAATCCAATGGGTCAAAATGGAGGTTGGATGGTCATTCCCTTCTTGGTTAGCTACTCACTTAGAGAACTGGTGAAATGCTTGAATAACATTGTTGGTAAAAGTAGATAGTTTACTCTTTAGTTCAATCGTGTACTTTCTAGTTTGATATTTCTATTAGTTTTGTTATGTTTTTTGGTTTCCTCTTTGTTGAGAAATGATATTGAGAAGAGATATAGTATAATTATGTTATTATGTTCCCATCTCTTGAATAATAGGGGGAAAGTAAGTCTTCATAATCAATCAACGAGCAGTTTTAATCTATTGATAGATGTTGCTTACACTAGAGAAGTAGACACAAAGAGGAGTGTGTTAACATGTCATTAGGTAGTTGGTCCTTAGTTTAGAATGCACATGATGGGTGTGGGTACAAGGAATCATGAGGATAGCGATCATTGAGGTTGTGTAATGATGAAAATTGTTCATATTGCATGTGGTATATAGATGATTAAAGGTAGGTTTGTTGAGAAAATGTATTATGATCATGCTAGGTAGTGTGAGGAAGAGGCAATCGATCTTTATATTGTGGGCTTAGGCAACGAAATAGGGAATTTGACATACATGATGTAGGTGTTGCTCACATAAGAATGTGATGCAAAGGTTTGGGCATTAGGAGGATGTTTATAATTTTTAACAATGGTTGATCAGTACCAAGAGACAAAAGATCAAGTTTATAGAGTGGCTAGATGAGGTAGATTGTTGGATGCTCTTGATCATCTTTAGATCCCCTTTGGATTAAGGGGGTTTGTTAGGTTTATGATCCAAAGCACTAATTTATATTTACTTAATAATGTTAGTATAATAATTAATGGTTCGTGTTGGGTAGTCAATTTGGTTCCTATGGGAAAAGCACAGTTGTAAAAGTTAAAAGTATGAAGCCCTTTATAAAGGTTATCAAATAATGTAATCAATATATAGAAAACTTGATCATAATATAATCCTTGTGTTATTTTATATTATTTGTAATATAATTCTTGATTTTATTTATGTGTTTGATTGTAGGAACCTCACGAAGTTCATTAATGAATGAAGTTTCAAAGAAGAAGTTTGCTTGAAGTTATCATACATTTTTGTATCAATATTCAATACTTTGTTTTTGTTTCTAAGTTATTTTGTTTGGTTGTCCCATATCCTATTTCCTTATCTATGTTGATAATTTATATTTAGTTTATATTTTCATTATCTATTTGTTTTGATTAAGGTAAAAATCACAAGAAGGGCCTAGACCTAATTACAATGTAGCCAAGAAGGCAAACAAAACAAGTATCACAAGTAGTGAGACTGAAACCAAAAATGCTTTTGACTAGAGCTATGAATTAGAAGCAAGTTTTTAAAGGACCTCAAAACCTTTTACAAGAAGAGCAACACCAAATAATATGGAACAACCATTATCACTAGAAAAAGCCTAAAAAATACCCCAAAAATAGACAAAAAACCACAAAGACAATGAAACGAAGAAGAGGGACTTCAAACCATCAAGGTGGTTTGGAACCAAAAATTACCAAGGGAATTAAGTCACAACTAGAGGGCTCTCAATCATATCAACATAATTTATTTTGTCCTTGAAAGGGGAACCAAAAACCATGTTAAAGTGTACCCCCATCATGGAATATAGCACCTTCACATAGTGTGGGGAGTGAGGGCACAATCTAACAAGAACCTTATCCTCAAGGATTATCCAAGGGAATCCTGAACCTTTCATTCTTTCCTTTTCATAGAGTGATCATTAACCAATGAAGAGGACTCATAAGGGATTTTTTCTCCCAAAAACCTAGCTTGGAGAACAATTTGATACTACCTAAAAAAACCTTATTAGTTTTGACACAAACAAAATATAGCAAAGAAGAAACTCTTTTGAAATTTTGTAGCATTGTCAATTGTAAGAAAATGACCAATAGAATTAAAAATACCTTGAATGATGCAATCATACCAAAATTCCACCAAGAGTTGAGGAAGCCTATCCCATCAAGAAATCATGTTAACTTTGGCATCATCAAAGCCAGTAGCTCATCTTTTTAAATGGAGGTAAGCCTTGTGAAGAAACTTGGGACCTCCTTGTAGAAGTATTGAACAGTCCTTCATGGAATGGAAGGAGAATAAAAGGAATTTGTTTAACAAGGACAAAACACCAAATTGACCTTCAACATTCTAGGATTTGGAAGCCTAGGAATGAATTACATCAATGTTAAAAAAAACCTAGAGAATCTCCCAATAAGTGCATATTGCAAATTAGTAGAAGCTCTATCCACAAAAATTACCAAAAGAACTAAAATGGGAACTTGTGGTACCTCAAAAGAGGATCTAACCACATAACCACTTTCCTACAATGCACTTAGAGGATGAGAAGGCTCATTCCAACCTAGGAACTCACGAACACCATCCCCAATGACTTGAGTAGCCAGCCGGGGAAGGAACCCCTTACTTAGGCCATAGTTACTAAGATTTGTTACTAGGGAAGGTTCATTATCTATTTGTTAAAATAATATTTTACTAAGCTTTGTTGACCATAGTTGTCTAATTTTATACTCATCAAGGTAACTAAAGTTATCCATGCTATATTAGTTGAATATATATATATATATATATATATATATATTATATTGCTCTACAATCATAACTAACAATACTCTAGAGTTTTATTACTAATGTAACTACATATATTTTTAGCACCTTACAAATTATCTCCAATTGCGCATAGATCCCCCTTTTTATTTGTTACCACATTTTTGGTTGCCCCCGTTCAAAAATGTGTCTATCCCCTTTAGCAAAGTTATATCACGTCAAGTCCTCACATTTAAGCCTTAGTTTTTGAAGTTGTGTTGGGCCCTAACTAAGTCTTCACAACCTTTCTCTCGCTTGACAATCTATTGGGTTTTTCCTAAGTCATCTTTACATTGACCTTTGTTTACTTCTTGAATGGTTTTCGGGTCCTGGAGTGGCTTCCATAACTTGGGCACATGCCAACCAAATGAAAGAATATTAAGGTTCTCTTCAAAACTTTTTTTAGGTTTCCAAACCTTTATTGGTTCCCGACAGGGTTTGGGAAACCTAACTCATTTCAGTTATGGATTTTCTAAAAGGCTAAGTGTTTTTCCTAAGGATTCTTTCTAAAAGCCTTAACTAAAAAGGGGCCCTAAAATTATTGCTGGAGCGGGTTGTGCATGGAATCGATAAGGTGGGTGATAAGTTTATTTACAAAACTATAACAGACTTCACTGGCATTTTGGAAACCCTATCCAGAGTCTGGCGTTTATGCATTTCAATTGATTACAAGTTATTATCTGAAAATTCATTCACGTAAGGAAGAAATGATACTAGACACAAATGTGTTACAAAAATTCCATTTAAATGCATAATTATTGACACATTACAAATATGAAAAATGAAGAATGGCATCACATGTGACATGAAAATACAAAACTGAAAGTATAGAATTGTCACATTACACAAAGTTGAGTCAAAATCTAAAAAGATTATATATATTAATTATATTTATATATTCTATTACAAGCCAAAAATTAGAGCTTTCAACACACGTGTTTCGAACATAGAGAGTGAACATAAGGATCATGATTCCCTCAATCACCTCTTGGAGGAATTCTATCTGAGTAGGGGGGAGACGTTCTCATTGAATTCCACATAATGGATGAAAGTCTCCATTATGTTGCGCTCCAATCTAGCTCAGAGAAGAGAAACCACCTTTCTGGATGGCTCATTCCTCAAAGCGATGACAATGTAGATTTCATCACCCACCAGACTAGTGCACGAATACTTAGACAGGCTCCCCATGGCATCTTTGACACGTGGCAGATAGACTGGCCTTACTAGGCGTTCAATAGCTCGGATTCCCCACTCTAAATTCCCTAAGGTGCGAATAATGTTATAAAGAAAATTCTCCAATAGTTATGAGTTTTGCACATGCACCTAGGAGAAAAAGTGTTCACCAATTATCTTCTTGGTTACTCCCTCTTCTACGTCACTGTAGATGAGGAACACTTCTTTGAGCTAGTCCTTGATCAACATCCGTGCGATGCTACATTCTACTCCCTCAACATGTAAGGAAGCTAAGGCAGTTGAACAACTTCCTACACTAATCTTGAGAGGAGAATAATGCAAAACTTTATAGATCTTTACAATAGTTACATAAACTTAAACATAAATATCATGCATACCACAACAAAGTGATTTACATGGGGAAAACCCTTTCAATAGAAAAGCCTCACACTCCTAAAGCTGCCTAATATATTAATCAAAAATCACAAAGATTGCAATATACTTACAGAGCAAGCTCCTCACATGAGTATCACTAACTAGAGATCCAAAGGCAACATGATCACTAGTTAGTTACATAAACTTAAACATAAATATCATGCATACCACAACAAAGTGATTTACATGGGGAAAACCCTTTCAATAGAAAAACCTCACACTCCTAAAGCTGCCTAATATATTAATCAGAAATCACAAAGATTGCAATATACTTACAGAGCAAGCTCCTCACATGAGTATCACTAACTAGAGATCCAAAGGCAACATGATCACTATCAAAATATTAGAATACATCACTACACGCAGTCGTAATACAACAGCCTCATAAAATAGGGTTGCCTTCTAGGGCAAGTGGAGCCAACAAAATATCGACCGTCAGATCTAAGACCTAATGATGAACAATCCTAATTTACAATAAAATATATATGGGTAAAAGCACAAAGTTGTGTCACACTTTATAAAGGAAATGACCAATGCTAATCCAATTTTTAAACTTGAATCACTAAAAAGTGGCATATACGTTTTGAATTTTGAAATGATGTAAAATAGTAAAACATGTAGTTTGTTAAAAAATATATATATATATTTTAAACTAGTTTTTAATAAATTAAAACATTAATTTAGTTGTTGATAAAATGCTGAAAAATGAAGTTGCATGGGATGTTAAACTTTTATAGGAATTTTTTTTTTCTTTTAGATTTTTTGTGTGTATTTATAACTTGAAATTTTAGTGCATGGACATATTTTTTTTCCAATTTTGATAAATATATATTTTTAAAGAAATATTAAAATGTGTGTGAATAAACAAACAACTATTTTCAGCCTACACGGGCAGCGTAGTCGGTCAAGGGCTTTAGGTTCGTCCCATATAGGTCCCGAGGTCGACCTCGAGGCCCGGGCTTATCCGATCTGTGTGGTTTGCGAGTGATTGCGTGGATCCTAGGGGGACTAGTCTCGCCCCACTCGCCCCATTGGCTCCCCAACTTGGCAGCAAAAATAAGCCCAAGGCAAGGACTGGTGGGAACCGCTGGGCTGGGTCACGGGGATACCTCCTAGAATAAAAAAAAAAAACAACTATTTTCATTGGACGTCAACTTTCATATTAAATATTTATCTAAAATGGAAGAAAATTATACCATCTTAAAATAGATTCTTTTATCTAGTGCATCATATTTTTTTCAATTTGTTTTACTAAGTTTTAGTATTTTTCCTTGGCATAGTAATCAACCTAATATTTTGTGCTAATAACCTACTTTTAGTAAAAATAAAAAATAAAATTTAAAAAATAATTAAACTATTAAAGTAAATATAATTTTGAAAAATACACTTATGGATCTACAAAAGTGTATTTTTATATTTTTAAAAAATGTTTTTTACATTAGCAGGAGTTATTGAAACTTCAAGTTTTTCAAATAATTTTATTTTTTTGGTAAATTGGACTCAAAGTGGTGTTCCATATATTTTTAGCCAACAATTTTAGTTGAAAAAGTTGTGGAAGTATCTAACTTAGCTAGAATGAATCTTACTAGATCATATGTTTTACCAAAATTGATTTTTAGTTAGAAATACTTAAATTCAGTTGTGCTAATAATTTGGTTGAAAGTGTGACACAGCTTTGTGCTTTTACCCACATAAAATTTTCCTTTTGGGGGCGCTGCCCTCAAGCCCCTACTAGGGTGTGCGACCCTTGGACCCCTCGTCAGGGGATGATCCCCCCTAATGCCCCCTCGCCACTTACTATCAATAGTACCTTACGTAATTACAAGGTTAAGACCCATTTTTCCAACAAAATAGTAAGGAAGTCACTCTTATTCTTAGAAGTTGCACCGTTGGTAGTGCTCAACATATATGAAATTGTGATTATCATTGAAGAAAACGAAGGAACTACAACTAGTTTATAGAAAAAAGGTAGTAAGTGAGTGGATTTCACTTGAGAAGCAGTTAATGAATCAAGGACATTCAAGTTGCTTCCAATTTAATGAACTCAACAAGTGATGTGATGTAAATCTAGCAAAATGTGCCTTGGCATCAAGAAATTTCTTGTATTTAAGCTGCATTATGCTAGGTTTCCATGCAGTATGATGGGTTCCACAAGGCTAGCAAGTTATGTTATGCTAGACACTCATGAAACACATAGCTCTACTATCAAGAAAGTTGTGTTATACTTAGTGGCCATGTTAAGGCATTCATGACTCACACAATAGAAAAGTCATATTTTCTAGGTGAATCACAAACCAAAGACAACACAAGGGTCTGTGCAAGATCATGGGGGTCCAAAAAGTGGTGGTGTGAAAAAAGACATTTTTAACTTGCTCAAAAACACAAAAATCCACTTTGATTTTTTCTAGGCTCAGGTAGAAAGTGCATGGTGTCAAAGCAAAAGCCAAACTAAAATGGATATTCATTATATTTAGGTCATTTTCTTTAATTCGATCAAGTCCAGGACCAACCACTTATTTATTTTAATATATTATAATAATATAAGTTTAATATAATTATAATAATGTTTTAATATAACATGGATATTTAATTTAATGCATTATTATAATGTTTTTAAATTTAATATTATATAATAATATATTTAATATATTATAATATTATATTGTATTATAATACTTATATAGTATTAAATATTATATAATATTATATTATAATATATTAAATAAAATATTGTATTATTATATTATATAATAATATAATATTATATTTAATATTGTGTTATTATATTATATTATATTATTATACTATAATATAATATAATATAATATAACATATAAAATATAAAATATAATATATTATAATATATTATATATATATATAATATAATATAATATAATATTATAATATATTATAATATAATTATATAATATTATATTATAATATATTAAACATAATTATATTATATTATATTATATTATATTAAACATAATTATATAATATTATATTATAATATATTAAATATAATTATATAATATTATATTACAATATATTATAATATAATATATAGTATAATATAATAAATATTATACATAATATATATTATATTATATTATATTATAATATAATAAATATTATACATAATATAATATATATATATAATTTTATATAATAATATAAAATAAAAAATCAATATGTTTTATAGAGAGATGGCATGAAATTGGTAGAGTGAAGGTGAATGGAGGCGAAAACAACATAGCAATGGTAGATGGAGGCATGGTCTTCGAGCAGGTAGGCAGGTGGGCGCCAAGGAATCATAGGACATGCAAAAGGAAATGTTGAATCCTACAGTGATTGTGTCTAGTACTGGAGACCTAAGCAACAAATGGGGCAAGGGAATGGATGGTCAAGGAACCACAGGTCAAAATGGCCTCCACACCACTCAGGAAAAAGAAACAAACCAGCTTGGATTCCTCCAAGAAACAACCCCTAACTAATTCCCAAAAGAAAAATGGGAGGAATAATATGTAGTCAGGCAACTCCTGGATCCCTAAGACAAATCGTCAATATGGGATGCCCTATTCCCCTCTAGACTAGATAGATAAAATAGTGTCAATTGTGGCCAGCTATATGCAGCCTTGATGGGATTATCTCAAGGACTATGGATTGTTCTTGAAATGGATAGGAAGCGACATCCCGAAACAAGAAATCATCGACTAGTTTGTCGAGCGCTTTGAAGGATGGGTAAGAGCCAAAGCCCTATATGAAATTTTTTTCCTAATAGAATGTGCAGAATTGAGCATCAAAAAGAAAATCCTATTTGGGGAACCCATGTTTTTTAAGGGCTTCTATTTTTACAAACTAGACTAGGAGCCAAATTTTAACCCTAAACAACACAAACCAAAAAATCTCCCTCATTGGATTAGTCTAGAAAATTTTCCCACTAAATATTGGAGTGAAGAAACATTGGGAAAATTTGGGGAAGCCCTAGGGACCCTCATTGGCTTTGAAAAAGATTTCCTCCTAGGGAAATCAAACACAGTCAACCTTCTGATTGATCTAAACACTGAGTTTAGATTCTTAGACAATTTGAAGATCCTCACTAAAAAAGGAGAATGGTTCTAGAAGTTTTATGTGGATACAAAAGGGGGTGAATGCATTTTGAGCAAAGGGTACTTAGCAGGATGTTCGAAAGGAGTAGGCAAGGCAATAGATATGGAGTTAAATCAACCACTTCAATGTGCAAAATGGTGGTGTCATAGAGATAGTTTATGTTTTTTCCCTTGTTATTTGATGATGAGGACTCTCCTTTCTCATATTTTGGTAGAGGGTTCTTGAATGCCCCATGATCATTGTTTGTTTGGGGTCCTACAAATATCTTTTTTTGTCAATTAGATCTTGTATCAAGTGCTTCAATTGCATGCAGTCATTGGTTTTATGTCCTTTGTTGCGATGAAAGTCACAAAAATGAGCATCATTCCACCATGGAGGCTTAACTTGTGGTTCCCAATTTATTGCCTCTGGTAAGGTTATGAATTTAGCTTCGATAAGTTCCTTTAATGTTGATTCTAACAATTGTCCCAAAGGGGTGAACCTCCTTCAATTTGAGGATGTTCGATATGATGATGTTCTAGATCTAGCATTACCTTGATTTTTGCTTTGGTTGACATTTTGGTTGTTGTTTTGGTTGTTGCTTTGGTTGTTGGGGGGATTGTTATTCTGATTAGTTTTGGTGGCAGCTGCAGTTAGGTTGAATATAGGTTTTGCATTTTGAATTTCAACTGCACCATCATTGATTCCAATGTTCTTGTTTTGTTTCCAAAACTTGGGTTTGTCACCACTATTGTAATTGTTGGAGGAGTTTGACAAGTTTTTTTCATTGTATATCTTGATGACTCCTCTCTTGACTAAAGCCTTTTTGATTTTAATCCCATTTTCAATCAATTTTTTGATGGTTGGGGGACATTGCTATTCCAATCTACAACTCATCTCATCATTGAGGTTGTCAATAAAGATTTCTATCTTTTCCTTTTCGGGTACGAGACAAGAATATCGTGAAAATAAGGTCTTCTCCATTTTTGCAAGAATACAAGGAACGATTCACCCTTCTTTTGTTTCAAGTTACAAAGATCTTTCATGGTGATGTCTTGTTGAATGTTGTAAGAATATTGGGTGATGAACTTATTGACTAATTCCTCAAAGGTGTTAATTGGTGGGGTGAGTTTGGAGAACCATTCAAGGCATTGTCCACCTAAGCTTCTTGGGAATAATATCATCAAATATGTTTCCTCATATGAAAATTCAAGACTCATAGTCCTAAATTCCCTCACATGGTCTATCGGATTAGTTTTGCCATTGTATTTGTCATACTTGGGGAATTCACAATGTTTGGGAAAGGGTATCATGTGGATACTTTAATCAAACGGATATGGACAAATTTCTTGGATCAAGTATCGTTTGGAGGTTACCCTTTGCATATCGAGAACTTGTTGTTGAAGGTTCTTCATTTGGTGAGTTATAGCAATCACTTGTTCAGGATCAATTTCAAGTTTTTTGGGACATGCTTTCAATTGATTCACATCAAAGTCATCGGGCAATTTGGCACCTTGTTTAGCTAGCATAAGGAGGTATTTTTCCCCATTTCTTTCGAAAATATTTTCTAAACATTTGTGGAAGTTGGGATCTTGTTCGACATGTTGGATATCTTCCTCGGTTATTTCTTCCCCTTCAATGTTGTTGAGTCCACATAAAGGATTCTCTTTAGCATCTGCCATGGTGTTTTGTGTTTCATTTTTTTGAGTTTTGGTGTTTTGAGTCTCAATGGTTGGAGTTTCAATGGTTGGAATTTCAATGGTCGGAGTTTCAATGTTTGGCTCTTCAATATTTTGATTTTCAAGTCTTTTTTCCTTGAGTTTTTGTTTTTGCAACCTTGTTTGAATGGGCATACAAGTGTTCTAGTTTAGACTAAACTTTGATATAAGTTTGGAAGAGTACCAAGGATTATAACTAAGTCCAATAGAATGAAAAATTATAATGAGACTAAGTTTAATTTGACTATCTAGCTTCATTTCGTGATGAAAGGATGATAAATCCTGATGATGAAACTAGGCTTAATAATCAAAGGTGTGATAAATTTGATAATTTTGGTACTTTGAGATGTTATATCTTGGTTTAGGTTGGAAAATTCCACTTGTAGGGGTCAATTTTAACAATTTTAGATTCTAAGGTACCTAAGGAATGATTTTGGATTCCAGAAAATTCTGAAATTTTGGTTCAAACAGTGAAACCAGAGACAAATTTTCTTCCTAGATATGTGAGATACTAAATCTTTGGAAAAGTCTTGGATTTTGACAATAGTAAAATGAGTACAAGTTGGGATTGTTCTTTGAAGCTCTTTTGTAGAAATTGAAGACCAATCTCTCTCTAAATTCGTAGAGTATTGAGAGGAATTTTTTTATGAGCTTTTGGACTAAGAACTATGGACTTTGGTTTTCGGATTTTAATCTTTCATGAAATCATTTGATAAAGCACATGTTTAGATTCTGTTGTACTGGAGGAATGATTTTGGCTTGAAAAGGATTCCAAATTTTGGTTCAAACTGTGAGACAGAAGATAAGTTTAACTCTCAGCTTTTGCATTTAATGGATGCACTAAAACAAAGCCCGAATGTGCTAAAAGACTTGACAAATGTGCTAAAACAGAGGTCAACTGCACCATAGTTTTGCACAGATGCGCTACAAGATTGCTTGAATGCTCCTTAATAGAGGATCAATGCACCAGAAAGTTGCACAAATGTGTTATAAGATTGGTTCAATGTGTTGTAAAAATGCACATATGTGCTATAAGATTGCTTGTATGCACTATAACAGAGGATAGATGCGCCAGAGTTTTGCACAGATGCACTATAAGATTGGGTGAATGCACTGAAAAAATGCACAGATGCGCTATCAGATTTCTTGTATGTGCTAGAATAGAGGACATATGCACCATATTTTTGCACATATGTGTTATAACAACAGTTGGATGTGTTAAAAGAACACATAGATGTGCTATAAGATGCAGTGAATGCACTGAACTAGGAAAATGACACATTTTTTTGGAAGTTTGTTTGATTTATTATATTTTCCAGTTAGAGACTTGGTTGTTTCAATGAATGTTTTTCTAAATCAAGGTTTTCACTTTCAACATGTGATGTTTGTGATTGAAATTGGTTCAAAAACACATTGGTAAAGACAAATCAAACATGTACAACTTTAGTTGTGTAGGACTATATTTGTTGAATTCCCACTTGGATTTTACTCTAGCTGTGCTTACTTATAGCAGATGATTAGATGCTTGACCCCACTGGCTCTTCTCCATGACACTCACTTCTACGGGGTAGCCAAGCATCAATACCCATGAATCTCCCATGACATATTTTTCATCTCTACTAAAACCTGCAAGAATGTGGGATGGCTTCAGAACGATCGTTCTTACACCAACAAATAGATTAAGGATTTTGGACTTTCTACAACAAAGGGTTTTAATATAGGCATTTCGTTCGTGGGGGATCATCCATGCGGCAAGATACCATTGTTTCCCTTCTTGTCGAAACAATCCTCGTGATACTTGAACTTTCCCCAAGTACCCACATCTATATCCTAGTTGGAAGTCGCTTGGATTTAGTGTGTTACTAGTTGGATTGTTCCCTTGGGTGATTACATTTCCCCACAAGGTAGGCCCTTTATGGTTAAACAAAAGTGAGCAAGTACATATGTAGTTCGATCAATCTTTGTTTTTGTGTGAACAAAGAGAGAACATGCACAATATACTCAACTCACACAAGTGCAAAAAAAAAGTGAATGGGTCTGGGTTTTTGGTCACCCAGTTAAAGGGAGAGCATATGCCTACCATTCATCAAGCACGAAAGACATGGTGTTCTTTATCCTTCTTAATTAAGCTAGATGCATATTTTAAGCAAAAAAAAGCATTTAAATAGCTCCAGCCCCTGCATAAATCATCAGTAGTTTGGTAAATTTGTCTTTGACTAGTGTATAAAAGTACCTGCAAGCAGAAAACACAAAATAGTTGCCAAATTTTGCAAGTTTTACCTAATGCACTAAAACAATCATCAGATGTGCTAAAACACCGATACGCTACAAGAATTAACCAATGCGCCAAAACAACTACTCAATGTGCTAAAAGAACTGATGTATGCACTAAAACATATACTAAATGCACTATAAGAACTGATGAATGCACTAAAACAGATACTCAATGCACTATAGAAAAGACCGAATGCACTAAAATACTCCTTGTATGCGCTAGAATATTTGTTGGGTGCATTGAAAGAAAGGTTGGATGCACCGGAACAGACACTGAATAAGCTAGAAGATCCATCAAATGTGCCAAAATAGAAGTCGTATGCACCAAAAGATTTGTCGGATGCACCAAAAGAAACCGTGGTTGTGCTAAAACACCACATCCAACCTGTTTAAATGAACTTTTCCAGCAAATTGTTAGAAATGGGGTCTAGCCCCACAGTGGGCACCATTTTGTGTGTGTGAAATATGGAAATTATTAGTAAATCAACACAAACCTTAATGAAACGAATTATATCAAAGATTTGAAATAAGTAAACTCTATTTTGCAGCCAAACAAATCTTTTAAGAACTTCTTATTGTCCTCTATTCCCAAGGATTTATTAAACCATTTGGCCCTTAGATTTCTCTGTGCACAATGGTTGTTAAAATGGAAACTTAGGAAATGAGATAATATTCAACATGCAAGCCAATTAAATTCCTACATGAAACTATATGATAAAGATGATAATAGATACTGTGATGAATGGATGATGATGCTAGATTATTTGAGGTAGATACTATGGTATTGAGATGGGATGATTCTGCATATGCTCAAATGCTAACTATGAAAATGTTAATCTAGAATGCAACTATGATGCAAAGGATGACATAAAATTTAACTATGAAGCAAAGTGTTATTCTAAGATTTAACTATGATGCAAAACATGATATAAAATGTAACTATAAGACTCCAAAATGCTCCCAAGCTCAAACGATATTCCTGCATGACAACTCTATTAGAAAGTGGATGCAAAATGCAATGCCAAAGGGTTGTATTTATAGCCTTTTTCCAAGCATCTTGTGAGGTGGCAATGATCGACGGTCTAGATTCAAACAAGAAGGATGAATGGTGGAGATGAAGAGAATCAAGAAGTTGTCCCCTTGACCAATAGGCAACATGCCAAATGGATGGGAGACTAAAGTGTGGGAAAAAAAGACCATGTGTTTGAAAATTGGTTGAAGAAGTGTGTGAGGAATAAGCCATGTGCTTAAAAATTGGTTGAAGATAATTCTAATTTAAAAATTAGAATTATTTAATTTCATGCGACCTTGGTGAGGTGGCACAAAAGTTGTAGACATGTGCTTGAATTCCTGATCGAGATTAGTGAAGATTAATTAAATAAAACAAGCTTATGGAATTTTTTTTATTTAATTAATTTAGAAGAATATGATTTTAGATTTGGAGAATTTAGAGGATATGAACTATGTAGATGGAATATTAATTAAATAACTAGTATTTAATTAATTAAATGTTTGGACCGATTTTAAGTGTATACAAGGGTTAATATTACGGTTTATAGTTTATTGTTTGTGTTAAGGTTAGGGTTATGAAAAATAGGGTTAGATTAGTGTTAGGTTTAGAGTTACAATTATGGTTCAAATTAGAGATGGAATTAGGGTTAGAATTTCCAATTACAATTTGGGATGTGGTTAGGGTTAGGGTTAGGATTATAGTTTATGGTTAGGGTTAGGGAAAGGTTAGGGTTATGATTATGGTTACCAAGTTAGGATTTAAAGTTAGGTTTATAGTTATGGTTATTGTTATGACTATGGTTAGAGTTAGAGACAGGTTTAGGGTTAGGATAATGATTTAGGATTTATTATTAATATTAGCTTAATGGCTAGGGATGGGGTTAGGATGAAGGTTAGGTCATGCAAAGAATAAATTAACAAAACTAAAATACTATAATCAACAAAACTTATATATTTTTTTCATATTAACAAAACTTACATTTAATTTTTTTCAAAACCTAAGAAACTAAAATTACAATAATATATAGGAAAGTACTAGCACGTCCACTTGTTTAATTAATAAAGAGGAAATTGATGAACTAGTTGAATTAATTAAATAATTAAAAAAATTATAATTAAAATAGAAATGAAGAGAAATTTTAAATTTTAAATCATTAAATAATTAAAATTATTTAATTATAAGAATGAATGGGAAACAATGTTAATTTAATTAAATAATAATATTATTCAATTAAATCTAGAAGACAAATTAATGAGGAAAGATGACTAAAATTGATGATGTTTTGAAAAAACGAGTTAATCATTTTTAAGTTTCTACAATTACAATTACAATCATAATTAAAATTGAGGTTACAATTAAAGTTATAATATAATTATGTTTCAAACTATGATTAGGATTAGAGTTAGAATTAAAGTTAAAATTAAAATTAGGATTATAATATTATTATGACTTACATATACATACATATAATATATAATATTTCTTTCATATACATTAAAGATGTATATTGAAAATGTATATTTGTGTTTGAAGGGTATATGCCACATTTAATTATCTTAAAATAATAAAAATTTACTTATTTAAATATATAAGTATTACTTATTTTATAGTTATGCTAGGGAGTAAATTAACTCTATATATGTTATTAGCATATAAATCTTTTAAAAAAATTATATAAAATATGTCAAAAGATATCTTTTGTGAGACATCATTCCATTTATATATGACAAATTGATTTAAAAGTATATTTTTATTTATTCAATGTTTAATTAGAGGACTCCTATTTACAAACAAAACTTGGACAAATGATGATGGAAGACCAAAAAAAAATGACAGGAACACAATTTTCAGGTGGACCTAAATGATAATGAAAGCAAGACTCTCTTCCAAAAAATCTATGGAGGAATTACAATTTTTAAAAACCCCTTATGAATTTATGCACCACATCCACATCATTTCTTGACTTCCACATTTTATAATATAAAGGGGCTCGAGAAAATGGAGTACAGCTTAAAAATCCAATAAATAGTTTAACAAATTATTACCACAATAATTAAACCAAATAATATTTGCAGAGTGTCACCAATGTGGAGTTCCTATTTTGTCACTGTTACCGACTTTTGGAGGCACAATCTAATCTAAATACTAAATTCAACATACCGATCGGATTTACATAGCTCTCTGCAATTTCTTAATTTTTCCTCTGAGCTTCGAAATATCTCAAGCAGTTATCAATGACGGAGAGTAATCAAGGAACATCTCCAAATTCCAATGTGGAGACCCAAAAACATCTTCTGCAAAGTGATGCCCTCTACCAGGTTTGATCTCATATTGCTCTGCAAAATTAGTCATTTCGTCATATGAATTATCCAATAGTTATTCCTCTATATCCAATCCTTTTGCAGTATATTCTTCACACAAGCGTTTATCCCCGTGAACCAGAATGTTTGAAGGAAATCAGGGAACTCACTGCAAACCATCCACGGTAAGATCTATGTGTTAACCTATAATTTTTGAGGAATACAACTTTGACTCCTCTGTTAATGTACACCTTTACCATTAAATCGATTGAATTTGTAGGATTTGAATGTATAGAACGCCCTTGTAGATTGATTGGAAATGTTAGGGTTTAGTTAATTACAAAGTTACTGGTGGTTTTTATCAGTGCCCTTATAGCCATTCCATCTCACGAGGGTCAATTTTTGATGCTTCTGTTGAAACTAATAAATGCCAAGAAGACTATAGAGATTGGCGTGTTCACAGGGTATTCTCTACTCTGCACAGCCCTTGCTTTACCCCCTGACGGAAAGGTTGGCCTCTCTGGTCCCATTATTTGTTTCACATGTTTTAATTTGTTTCGCTACCCCAAATTTGTGCTTATAATTGCACCCTCCGAGGTTGGATTGCTTGGCTATAATGCAAACTCTTACCTATTTTGACTTTCTCCATGACAGGTCATAGGCATTGATATTAACAGAGAAACATATGATTTGGGGAGGCCTATCATTGAGAAAGCCGGAATTGCCCACAAAATTGATTTCAGAGAGGACCCTGCTTTGCCCCTTTTGGATGAATTGATACAAAATGTAAGTTCTCTCACCAGGGATTTGTCTTTACATTCCCACCATAATGGAAATGGGTTGCTATAATTTTTTGAAAGTTTAGGTGGTTGTTGTTAACTATCCTACACAGATAATAATCGACGGAGATAAGTGGTTTTAATTAGGGTTACAGTGTTATGCCTTATGGGCTCTCTCTAGCATGTGGTTGTTTTCTAAGTGATGTCCCAATACCACTATGAAGAATTCTGTTGTACATTACCTGTCTGCTTCATTATCATTATCTATTTGGGCGTGTTGAATTCTCTGATAATCTCCAAGATGTATCTAGATATATCTAGATTAGGTTCCTACTTGCCTTCCTATCCAAGTTAACATTGGTTGTTATACAATGTTTGAAAACAGAGGCATGCTACTGCCCTAATCCAGGTCATTTTCTGCTCTACGACTGCGTTGCCTGCCCTCTATATTACCAAATTTGAATGTTTAATTTTTTTCATGTTTCAAAAACCTTTCTTCAAGTCACAAACATTGGATAGGTTGTTTCATGTCATTTAGAAGTCGTCGTGAATATTTGGGTCTACATAATTTATAGTTAGTTTATTATTAGATAAACAGGGAAAGGGTCCTGAATCCATTATAACGAAACTTAAAACATTAAAACAAAGAGTTTATCAGATCGTAACAGAGAAACAGAAAATTGACACCCAAGCCAGCCTCAAATCAGCCCACAGAAATCAAAATAACAAACAATAGAAAAAAAATTACTTAGCAAATAAAATTCCAATCTTCAGATAGAATGTCCAAAGAGTCCGCCCGTGTAATATTCTCCTTGTGATTCTCAGTCTTCTTTTGATCTTTATCCGAAACCTCTTTTTCCTTGTCCTACTTTTCTGAAAAATCGTTAAAATTCGTTGAATATTATATTTTTAATATTATTTATTTATATTATGTTTTATATATTTTAAATATTATTTTATATAATATTATTTATTTTAATAATAAAATATATGAATAAATTTTAAAATAATAAGTATAAATAAAATATTATAAAATTATATATTTATATTGTATTAAATAAATTATATAAATATTTATATTTTTTAATATATATAAACCCTTTTTCGTATTCAAGGAAAATAAAAAATTGTTGTATGGATGTATTGATTTACACAAATTTAGTTATTTAGTAATATTAAACTATTTTGATAATTTTGTGGATATTTAAAAAAAAAAATCAAATCTATAGAACAAGTTTTTTTGAATTTATTTTCATTGCTAAACTTCATCGGCAAATACAAACTCAACTCAAACCTTATGACATAGATGATGCATATTTTATTTATAAGAATAACAGTTAGATTTTGATTGAATAACTTTAAAAAATAAGAATCAATTACAAGCAGAGCTGTTGTATAACCAAATTCTTAGGGTAGTCTTATTTTGATCATTTTCTTTTTCAATCATTTAATTCTTTTATTCCCGTTATGGTGAAATCTCAAAAATTTCATTAAGAAGTTTTCAAGGTTGTTATTTGTTGAAGTTCTCTTGATTGTTTTTTATTTGTGCATAATCTCCATGTTCAATGTTTTTTTGTGTCAAATTTGAACTAGACCCATAATCTATTTATATTCTATTCAATCAAATAAGAAAGACTCATAATCTATATAATCTTCTAATCCCTTTATTATGGACTGATAGACTCTCTAAAATTTCATTAAGAAGTGTTCAGGTATGCTATTGGTTCAAGTTCTTTTGATTGTTCTTTATTTGTGCATAATCTTCATGCTTTCTATTAAACATGTGGCCAAAGCTTTTCTATATCAAATTTGAAGTAGACCCATAAACGAATTGTATTCAATTATCAAATAAGAAGGACCCATAATCTATTTAATCTTTAAATCCCTGTATTCTGATGATGATGGACTCTGAAAAATAACATTAAGCAGGGTTCAGAATTACTAGTGATTCAAATGTTTTTTATTGTTTTTTATTTGTGCATAATCTCCATACTTTCAATCAAATTTGAAATAGAACCATAATCTATTTATATTCAATTCAATCAGATTAGAAGGACCAAATTTGAAATAAAACCATAATCTATTTATTTTCAATTCAATCAGATAAGAGAGGCCATAATCTCTTTATATTCAATTCATACATTCTTGCGTCCATTGATTATGTAAAATTTGAAGTCTGAACCCGGGGCAGATAAGAGGGACCCAGAAGCCTCACCAAGTCAAGTCCAATATGATAGAGCTGCCAGACCCGAGATGCCTGTTAAGTAGTGTGAGGAGATACAATTTCTTAAACACATGCATAAGTGAATTTATTGTATGATACTGAGTTAATCATCCTTTTTACCAGGAGGAGATGGTGGACTCTTTTGATTTTGCATTTGTAGATGCCGACAAACTTAACGCTCTGAACTACCACGAACGTTTGCTGAGATTAGTGAAGATTGGAGGGCTTATTTGTTTCGACAATACACTGTGGTCTGGTACAGTTGCTGAACCTCCCAATGCAACGCTGTCTGAACATGTGAGAAACAACAGACTCTATATAATAGAGCTGAACAAGGCACTTGCTGCTGACAAACGTATAGAGATTAGCCAGCTGCCTATTGGTGATGGGCTCACCTTATGTAGGCGCATTTTCTAGACAAATTAATCTTCCATTGTCATAGTGGCTGTATCTAAGTTTTAGGTTTATGATTCAGAGTGTTTTGTTTTCTAAGTTTAATCCTAAAGTCTAGAGTGGTACAGGAGTAGTTCAGTAATTTTTAAAGATGGATAAATGGAAATATGAGGATTTTTGAGATAAGGTTTTTAATGAGCAATTTATTTGTTTGGAATACATTTTGATTGTTGAGTTGTCTGCTATGGGCATGCGGAATTATCAAAGAGAGACAAAGGTGTCAATTGGAAGTTTGTTGGTTATATGCAAGACAAAGTATTTATACCAAGTGTAGATTTTATTAATGCCAAGAGTCATTTTATAATGGCAGTAAGGAGTGGAAAGTAATGGTGTGAGTGTGTAAACAAAAACTCGTATCTTGTATCTTAAATTTGATAGCTATTTATGCCAAAATATTAATATTTAATAATAGACTTAATTGTTTCAAAATAAGCAAAAGATAAAATTTATGTCTCCATATATGTAGTAAATAAAACAATTTTCAAAATAAAATAAAATAGTTATCAATTGACATTTCTTGGCATTTTTTTAGATAGATGTATTTAAGATATCTATACTAGTAAATTATTTCTTGCTAAATGCTTTTAAGAATCATTTGTTGTTGAATGTTTTTTTTTTTTTGTTATTTTGAAATAATTGTATCTAAAGGCATTACTAGGCAAGTCATTACCTAACTCCACACTCAAGGATTGGTATGTGTGATATAATAAAAAAATTGTGTTTGATGCATCCAATTTGAATGGGAAAGACGTGAGCTTCCAGCATACACTTTGACCAGATAGATTTTATTCATTGATTTGGATGCAATAAAATAATAATTCTTAAGAGGTGATTTAATTTACTTGATGGATTCTATTGAAGCAAAAGCTTGTGGTTAGAGAAGTCATAGTTACAATGTTTAATGTTGTTCATTTTTTAAAGTCAAAGAATGTGAGTCTTAGGTGGATTGGCACATGGAATGATCACACCATGGCAAAGGTCTATGAAATAAATCCTAGTTTTTTCTCTCCTTTTTGGGTGACCTAAAAATCTACTTAAGGTGCATTTTATGTTACGAACAACATGGTATCTCCCCAGGATCCTCCACTGGCTATCCCTTTCCCTTCTGTGGAACCATTGATGCCTCGAATTGGTGTCGTTGTTCAGGCAGAGCCTGCTCGTCCCTCGATGAATGCCTCTGCTAGTCCTTTGAATGCTCTTGACTCCTCTTTTGCGCTGTCGGCTCCCTCACTGTGTGGTGACTCTTTGCACGTGGTGGTTGTTGAGGATCCGCTCCTCTCGCCTCATTTGGTGGAGGGTGAAGCCACATAAGTGGTTTACACTTTTGAAGAGGAAGGAAATTTCAAAATTTTCCCATTCCTCATATCAAATGGGTTCGGCCGAACCCTAAGGTTCGACCGAACCATTTGGTTGGTTCGGTTGAACCTTAGGGTTCCCCTATTAAAAAAATCATACTAGAGTGGGTTCGGCCGAACCTAGGTTCGGCCGAACCCATTTAGTATGGCTAAAACAAAAAACACATTCATTTAATTGCTTTTTTTAATTGTATGTGTTGGTGGTTCGGCCGAACATGGGTTCGGTCGAACCCAAGTTCGGCCGAACCCTTCCAAGATGTTCGACCGAACACTTGTTCGGCCGAACCCCTCTTTTTTCATCCTTGGTTCCTAAGGCACCAGAATTGTTGAAAATTTTGCGTTTCGAAGCTCAATTTCAGAATGAAAATGGAGAAGATCTCAAAAACCCAACTAGTATCGGGTTCCCCTCAAACGAGCTATCCAACGAATATAATTTTAGTATGTTTTGATTATATTATCTATCTGTTTTTTAAGTTTTATTAAATATAGGTTTTTCGAAAACAAAACTCTCTATTCAAGTGGAAAAATAGAAGATTATCAAAAAAAATTTGAAAAATATGAGTGCACTAGTTATTGGAGTCCTTGATCCAACAAAAAAAAAAAAGAATTTCGATACATACAAGAAAGTTATGCATTATACGGTCGTGTTATGTCTAAATTGTAATTGATTTGACTTTAAAACTTGATTAAAGAAAAATATTCAATAAAAACTATCTAACTAAGTGGAAGCACTAGATATCGAGCTACAAATCTAAATTTGAAAGAATTGGAATTTTATCTTTCAAGGAAAAAAAGTTATGTGTTATACGGTGTCGTCACTTTTTAAAAATGTTGTTTTTTTGAAAAAAACCAATTTTCGTGGGAGATGGAAAAAAGTGCAATCTGATTCCAAAAAATTGAAAAAAATATTTTTAGAATCTACAGACAAAATATGACAAGACTCTAGTTTGCATCATCTTCAAATTCTTTTTTAATCGCTATAGGTGCCCGAATGTGGAGATTGTGTTTAAAAAATATCGTGTGTCAGTTAGGCCAAAAAGTGTAAACCACTATTGTGGGATCACCCTGGACTTTGTTTTTGAGCCTTCCTGATCTATTGTGCAGAGAAAGAAGGGACTCCCCAAATCGCGGCCTAGGGTTTTGGGAGTTAGATTAGTCCCCTTAAATTTCGGGGTTGTCTAGTCCCCGTCTGTCATTCAACATGTTGTCTGTTAGTTGTTCATGTCCTGGTTTTGTTCTATGTGTGACCTGTATTGCCATGTTCTATCGGGCCTTAGTAGCTCCTATTTGTAAAGGAATTGACCCCCTTTTGAACTAGCTTCTTTTTCTAGTTCATGTCCTATTTTGAACTAGATTTTTTTTGGCCCTAAGGGCTCTCCGTGTAAAGGGTACAACACCCTGTAAATGCTGCTTAATCAAAAACATGGGGTTTTTTTATTAGCATATCCCCAAAAAGGCATTGCAAAGCGAGTATGAAATAAAATATTTCATTGACATTAAGTATATTTTATGTTGCTAGCAAATTGTAAGAATTAAGAAAGTATGTTGTCTAAACATAGATTAAGGGTAACTCAATTGGTGAAAGCTCAAAAATTAGATGTTAAAGGTTCTAATCCCATGTTCTCATTTTCAACTATAGGGAGATAGAAAATTGTAAGAATTAAGAAAGTACGTTGGCTAAACATAGATTAAGGGTAACTAAATTGGTAAAAGCTCAAAAATTAGATGTTAGAGGTTCTAATCCCGTGTTCTCATTTTCAACTATAGGGAAATATGGTTTTTCAAAGAGGCATATTTGAATTTTGTGTTGCTTGAGATATATGATCTTCTACTATAATGGGTCTTTGGTTTATCATAGATAGAAGGGTTATTTTTTTTTTTAGCCATATTATTGGTCAACTACACACTCATTTAATTTTTTTTTTGTTTAAGGGGAAGATAGTTTTTATTCATGTCACTCATGGAAAAGATGATTTTATCTCCTTACGCTTGTATTGTGAGACGGATTTTTTTTTACACCATTATTGTTGTATTTGTTAGATAAAACCAGTGGGTCAAAATGGAGGTTGGAGGGTTATTCCCTTCTTGGTTAGCTCCTCAATTAGAGAATGGGTGAAATGCTTGAATAACATTGTGGGTAGAAGTAGATGGTTTACTCTTTAGTTCAATGGTGTACTTTCTAGTTTGATATTTCTATGAGTTTTGTTATGTTTTTTGGTTAACTCTTGCTAAACAATGATATTGAGAAGAGATATAATATAATTATGTTATTATGTTTCCATCTCTTAATTAATTGGGGGGAAGTAGGTCTTCATAATCAATCAACGAGTAGTTTTAATCTATTGATAGATGTTGCTTATGCTAGAGAAGTAGACACAAAGAGAAGTGAGTTAACATGTCATTAGGTAGTTGGTCCTTAGTTTAGAATGCACATGATGGGTGTGGGTACAAGGAATCATGAGGATAGTGATCATTGTAGTTGTGCAATGATGAGAATTGCTCATATTACATGTGGTAAAGATGATTAAAGGTAGGTTTGTTGAGAAAATGTATTATGATCATGTTAGGTAGTATGAGGAAGAGGCAATCAATCTTTATATTGTGGGCTTTGGCAATGGCATAGGGAATTTGGCATACATGATGTGAGTGTTGCTCGCATAGGAATGTGATGCAAAGGTTTAGGCATTAGGAGGATGTTTATAAGTTTCAACAACGGTTGATCAGTACCAATAGACAAAAGATCAAGTTTATAGAGTGGCTAGATGAGGTAGATTGTTGTATGCTCTTGATCATCTTTAGATCCCCTTTGGATTAAGGGGGTTTGTTAGGTTTATGATCCAAAGTGCTAATTTATATTTACTTAATAATGTTAGTATAATAATTTATGGTTTGTGTTGTGTAGTCAATTTGGTTCCTATGGGAAAAGCACAGTTGTAAAAGAAAAGTGGTTGTAAAAGTTAAAAGTATGAAGCCCTTTATAAAGGTCATCAAACAATGCAATCAATATAGAAAACTTGATCATAATATAATCCTTGTGTTATTTTATATTATTTGTAATATAATTCTTGATTTTATTTGTGTTTGATTGTAGAAACCTTAACAAGTTCATTAATGAATGAAGTTTCAAAGAAGAAGTTTGCTTGAAGCTATCATGCATTTTTGTATCAATATTCAAAACTTTGTTTGTGTTTCTAAGTTATTTTGTTTGGTTGTCCCATATCCTATTTCCTCATTTATGTTGATAATTTATATTTAGTTTATATCTATGTTTGGATTGGCACTATAAATATAAATTTAATATCATTGCTAAAAAATAAGCAAAAAGATTAAATACTCACGGGGCCACCAACTCCACAAATAATTTCTAAATATGTTGAGCAATGACTGCTAGCCAAAATAAGCTAAGCAGCAGCATGAAGACCTGCCTAAAAGGATCTAAAAAAACATGAATTGGACATAACCTAACATTCTTCATAATTATATTTTGAATAGATGTTTCTTTATAGTTGAATGCCACATAGACTAATCGTCGATATGATAATGGATATACCCCCATGCATATTCCTAATAAACTGCATATTTTTTAGGGCAAAAAACTAACTTGAGAGCATACATACGTTGTGTATGGAGCTTAAATACATTGTGTAAAGAGCTTTGGAGTGAATTGAGGGAAATAAAGTGGTGGTGGGAGCATGTGATATTCTTCCATGTTTTCCTGATGGCTACTGTTCAATCTAAGTTTTGCATGTACTTGTTATTGAACTGCACTAATTGAAGAGTGTATAATGTTTTTCTACTGTAAGGTCTTTCCCTCGCTCTTTACCCTAATTAGTATTCCCATTGTCAACTCCTTTTCCTCTTTGCCTAGCCATTTTGATGGCTTGTTTAAACAATTAGGAAATCACAACATTCTCCTGATATGTTCATCGAGGAATGGAGATATATTAAAAGTGAAGGTTCCCCGGAATAAACTAACAATTGAAAGGCGAGTTTTGTAAGAAGAGATGTGTGTCAGTATAGCTGGTCAAATCATTCTTTTATGTCTATTCATCCACATGTATGAATGAATCTTTTCACATCCATACTCATGGGAAAGTTGCTTACTTGTCAGTGGGTGGAGTAAATTAAAGATAATCTTTTCACATCCCATCTTTATTTTGATCTTAGATTTTATCTATCAAATCCAATAATAATGGAGTTTTAAATAGAATCTATGTGTTGAAAATATAAGTATAATAAGATCAAAATATCTTTTTCATACTTGATATCAACATCTTTCTTCTTTAAACCAAACAATTTTAAATGTGTGTGAGTTTGATCAATAATATGTTCACAACAAAAATAATTGCTTTACTTATGATAAATTAAAGATCTACTATAATAAAAACAACACAAAGAATTCAAATATGCCTTTTTCAAAAACCATAGTTCTTAATAGTTGATAATGATACCATCTTATTAGAATCTTCTGACATCTTATTTTTTGACTTTCACCAATTGCATCACTGTTAATCTATGTTTTGCCAACATACTTTGTTAATTCTTACATTATGCTAGTAACATAAAACAAACTTAATTCCAATAAAATATTGCAGTTCTAATTCCCTTGGCAATGTCTTTTGAGAGATATGTAAATGAAAAACACACAATGCCAATAATATAAAATGTCAAACAGATTTGGAAACCCCCAAAAAATAATTCATTCCATTGACCTCTTCCATTGTGCAACCGTTTCCTATACCAAACCAACTAAGACTCACATTCTTGACTTTAAAAATGAACACTAAACCCTCTAACAAGGACTGCTTCTCAATCTTTGAGTAAATGAATAGATAATTGCTTGAAAAAAAATTAAAACATTCACCAATAAATAGTTCATAAAACCCACAGTTGATGCAAGTACTTTGACTTGCATGCAACTAACAGACTTCCAATTGACAACTATTGTCTCTCCTCTAGTAATTTATTCTTAAGCTCACAGCAGACAACACAACAATCATAAACCTAAAACTTGGGCCAGCCCCTATGACAATGGAAGATTAATTTGTCTAGCAAATGCGCCTACATAAGGTGAGCCCATCACCAATACGTTTGTTAGCAGCAAGTGCCTTGTTCAGCTCTAGTATATAGTGTCTGACTTTTCTCACATTTTCAGGCATCGTTGCATTGGGAGGTTCAGCGACTGTACCAGACCACAGTGTATTGTCGAAACAAATAAGCCCTCCAATCTTCACCAAACTCATCAAACGTTCGTGGTAGTTCAGAAGAACGTTAACTTTGTCAGCATCTACAAATGCAAAATCAAAAGACTCCACCATCTCCTCTTGAGCAAAAGAATGATTAACAAGACAACAAATCTACTCTATGTTAGTTTTAGGATCAGAAATTAAATAAGCAGATATAGAACAATTTTAAACAATTTGACACAGCATATATCCTGGGAAAACCCTTCAATTTGAGGGAGAAAAACCCAGCAATAATATATCACTTATATATTGAATAATAACCAACAATTTGCTTTACAATAAGGCCAATCACAAGGCCAAAAATCAACACCACTTTTGAAGCAACTCAAGATGATATCGATCTCCTTGTAGATGATAATCTCAACCTTCTTGAAGACTTTGATCTATTATATGAATCACAATATTGAACTTCTTCAATGAATCGATCTGCTGAAAGTAAATGCTTGATCTCTTACAAAAGTGCGAACTTGAACAAGTAATGAATGAATGATGAAATGAGGAGAGCGAACGCCTATATATACAATGTGAATGTGACTTCTCCCAAGGGATGTGACTCTTCTTCAAGAGGTCGACCATCAATGAAAGAATATGTCTCATACAAAGGTGGAAAATCCCAACATGAAGTCAGCCACATAAAAAATAAGTATTAATTAATCTTTAAGTGAAGCGCCTCTTCACAAATCACATCTAATAAATTAAATAGCCGACAGCTACGTTTAATTTATCATTTAATAAAAATGCCTCTAGAAGTATGAGGCCCATGGGCCCTATACATCAACATTCCCTCTTAGCTGGGGAGGAATACTTCCAGATATCCAAGGTCATCGAGTCCCTCAACATGACACCCACAATGGCTATACCCATATGTGGAAAGAGCTCATCATGGAGTCACTCAACGTGATATCATCCATCATGGCTACTCCCATGTATGGAAAATAACATGTGCACAAGTGCCCATCATGGAGTCACTCAACGTGATGTCATCATCTCAGTATGACGTCCACCATGGCTACTCCCAGAAGGTGGAAAAACACAAGTACAAGGAAATCATCACGGAGTCTCTCAACATGATATTGTCATGGATTCTCTCAACATGACATCCACCATGGCTACTCCTAGAGGGTGGAAACAAGGGTTTTCACCTCAAATTTCTCTCACAGAGAAAGATGCATTAACAAGGGCTTTCACCTCAAATTTCTCTATCATAGAGAAAAATGCATTAAAGCAAATCTCAGAGAGTCATTGATGCTAAGTCTCCCTCTTAGCTAGGGCTTCATTCTCCACAACTCCAAGCTTGTCTCGAAAGTGCACAAACTTCACTCTAGAGAGAGGCTTGGTGAGAATATCATCTGTATGCTCATCAATGCAAATATATCTCAATTGAATAGCTTTCCTCAATACCATATCTCTGATGTAGTGGTATTTGATCTCAACATGTTTTGTTCTATTATGAAACACTGGATTGAAAGAAATCTTCACATACCTTTGATTATCATAATGAATAATAGTCGGCTCTAATGATTGTCCAAATAATCCTGCAAGGAGCTTCTGAAGCTACACTGCTTTTCGAGTTGCTACACATGTTGTAATATACTCGGTCTCTGCAGTGCTTAGTGCCACTGAAGACTGCTTCCTACTACACCAAGAGATCATCACATACCCCAAACTAAAGCAACATCTAGAGGTGCTCTTTTGATTAGCTACACACCCTGCCCAATCAAAATCAGAATATCCTTGCAGCTTTAGGTCCACACTAGAAGTATATTTCAAGCCATATCCAACTACACCTCACAAGTATCTCAAGATATGCTTCGCTGCAACTAGGTGAATTTTCCTTGGTTCACATATGAACTGACTGAGTGCACTCACTACATAGTAAATATCTAGTCTATTACTGACTAGATACATCAGCGATCCAATCAACTGCCTGTACATAGTAGGATCCACCAGATCTAAACTAGCTGCAGACTCACTTAGCTTCTTCAAATTGGTTTCCATAGGTGTAGACATAGATTTGCAATCCATCATCCCAAATCTCTACAAGATGTCTATAGTATACTTCCCTTGACTCAGAATGATCTCATTAGGCCTCTACCATACTTCTAATCCTAGGAAGTAATACATATATCTAAGATCCTTCATCTTGAATTCAGAAGCTAACTCCTTCTTGCATTTGATAATGAGATATTTTGCTCCAGTAAGAAATAGATCATCAACATAAAGAACCAAGATTAATGCCTCACCATCAACTACCTTGAAGTAAAGATTTGAATCAACATCATTCTTGGAGAAGCCCAAACTCATCAAGTATCGATCAATCCTCTCATACCAAGCACAAGGAACCTGCTTAAGGCCATACAAAGCCTTTTCCAATTTTCAAACATGAGACTCCTTCCCATGAATCTCAAAGCCAACAGGTTGCTCAATGTATACCTCTTCTTCAATTAAACCATTAAGGAATGTTGTATTCACGTCCATCTGATGTAGCTCCCATCCCTTAGCTGCTACAATAGCAATAATGGTTATGATGGATGTATAACGAGCAATTAGATAAAATGTTTATTCATAGTCTATTCCCTCTTTCTGAGGGAATCCTCTAGCCACAAATCTAGCTTTGTACTTCTCAATGCTTCCATTAGCTACATGCTTGATCTTGAAAAGCCATTTAGAAGATACAACTGATTTCCCTTCTGGTCTAGGTACAATATCCCAAACATCATTCTTGATGATAGATTGATATTCTTCGGCCATAGCATCTCTCCATACTTGCTGACTTGATGCTTCCTCAACATTGGAAGGCTTAGATTCAATGATATGACTCATTAATGAAGCATAGCTTAGAAACTTCTGTGGTCTTTTGCTTTCTCTGAATGTTCCTCTAGGAGCTGCAAACTTTTCTGCCTCCTGCATTGTTTTCCTAGCCCATAGAGGTCTCTTTCAACCTATGACAATATCTCTTGGCCCATCAGTTGGTTCCAAAGGTTCAACTTGATCACCATCCTCTTCTGGTTCATTTGACTCCCTATGAATCTCAAGAGTATGGTCAACATTCATATCCTGAGGAGTCTCCTGGTCTTCATTATCTATCTCCATGTATGAACCTTTAGATATTTTGAATGCAATATCTTCTTCAAAAGTGACATCCCTACTAATCTCTATCAGTTTCTGACCTAGAATGTAAATCCTGTAGGCTTTTGAAGATTCACTATAACCCACAAATATTCCTTTCTTGCCAAATGGTTCTAACTTGGTCCTCTTATCTTTAGGTACATGAATGTAAACAAGACAACCAAAGATTCTCAGATGACTAATCTTAGGCTTTACACATGTGAATGCTTCTTCAGGAGTCATATTCTCCAAAATACGATGAGGACATCGATTTTGAACATACACTACAATTCTAGATGCTTCTACCCAAAGGAAGGTTTGCAATTCTTGAACATGGATAATGGCTTTAGCTGCTTCAACAATGGATCTATTCTTCCTTTCTGCAACACCATTCTACTGAGGATTGTAAGGAACACAAAACTCCATCTTAATTCTTGCCTCGATACAAAAGTTACGAAAGCCTCCATAGATGTATTCTCCTCCATTGTCAAATCTCAGAACTTTGATCCTCTTACCAAACAAGTTCTCTACTTGAGCCTTAAATTCTTTGAATTTCTCAAGTACCTCTTCAGATTCTTTAGTCTTTAAGAAATAAATCTAAGTCTTTCTAGAGTAGTCACCAATGAAAATTACATAATACCAAAAACCACTCAAAGAAGCAATAGACATTGGACCACACAAATCAGAATGAACAAGATCTAGAATACATTTAGATCTACTTTCACTACTATGAAAAGGAACTTTAGTATTCTTACTCAATGCACATCCTTGACAAGTACCTTCATGCTCCTGATTGAGTCTTGGAAGTCCAGTGACCATCTTTTGCATGGATGGAAGAGCTCTAAAATGGAGGTGAGCAAGTCTTCTATGCCAAAGCTCACTTGAACTGGTAGAATCATGCAACAATGCTTGCATTGGATGAATGGGAAGTCTATAAAGACTCTCTTGCCGAACACCAATCACTCGAGCTATCTTGATGCAACAGTTCTTCGGCCAAGCAATAACTTTTCCCTCAAAAAATGCAACTTGATATCCTTTGTCCTCTAAAGCTAAGATTGATACAAGGTTCCTCTTGATACCTGGTATGAACAACACATCGCTCAAATGAAGAGAGATGTCAGAATCTAGGTGAAGAGAGGAGGCTCCAACACCTTTCACTGAATAATGCATCATCTCCAATTATGACTTGAATGTTGGTATCTCTCTCCACCAAATCTGAAAGATGCTCTCAAAATCTAGTAATGTGACGAGAGGCACCACTATCAATCAACCATGTGCTACTATCGGTTGGAACACTGCTTGATAGGGCTAAGATAAATAGAAACTCATTTGAATTCTCTTGAATCCTTTTGAGGAGAGACATCATTCACATCTACAGTAGAAGCATGCTGCTTTGGAAGAGTTGCACAATCTCTCACATAGTTACCAAACTTGTCACGTCTCAAGCACTGTATATGGGAGAGATCCTTCTTAGATTCATGAGCACCATCCGATCTTCTGTCTCTGTTCCTCTTGAAATTTCCTTTCCTTCCTTCTCTTCCTTTCCTCTTCGATGTTTGAGCAGCAAGTACATGATTGTCTTCATTGCTAGAACTTCACCCATTACCTCTTGCTGCCAATCTTAATTCCTCTTGAATACAATCTACCCTAAGTCGATCAAACTTAGGTATCTTCAATCTTCTACTAATACCTTGGATAAATGGCTCCCAAGATTGAGGAAGACTGTTCAGTGGCAACATGACTAAGTCCTTATCATTAACCATATTACCAATGGCACAAAGTTGATCTCTCAACTCAATGATCTTCATGAAGAAGGAGATGATTGAATCTACTTTCGCCATTTTGATGTGATGAAGTTGCCTCAATGCAAGAGCTTTGCTTGTATTATTGATCTCATATAATCCCTCTAAGGTCTTGAACATCTCTCTTGCTGTCTTCAACTTGGAGATAATAGGCACAAGGTGATCCTTCACAAAATCAATCAATATCTTCTTGGCCTTTGTTCCATTCTTCCTCCATTGTGTCTTCTCAATCTCATCGGAAGGTTTGGGTACCTCTTTTTCCACGAACTCGAGAATGTCATTTTCTTCCAATGCAATGAGAACTCTAAACTTCAAAGAGGTGAAGTTAGAGGCACCATCGAGTCTATCTTCAACCTTGAGACTGTTCACCATTTTTGTAGTTGAGATAGACACACAAAGATGAGAATAATGGAGAAAGATAATGTTGCTTATATAAATCTGATCATGATCTTGCTTAAACCTGCTATGATACCATGTTAGTTTTAGGATAAAAAATTAAATAAGTAGCTATAGAACAATTTTAAACAATTTGACACATCATATACCCTGGGAAAACCCTCCAACTTGAGGGAGAAAAACCCAACAACAATATATCACTTAAATATATTGAATAATAACCAACAATTTGCTTTACAGTAAGGCCAATCACAAGGCCGAAAATCAACACCACTCTTGAAGCAACTCAAGATAATATCAATCTCCTTGTAGATGATAATCTCAACCTTCGTGAAGACTTTGATCTACTATATGAATCACAATATTTAACTTCTTCAATGAATCGATATGCTGAAAGTAAATGCTCAATCTCTTACTAAAGTGCAAACTTGAACAAGTAATGAATGAATGGTGAAATGAGGAGAGTGAATGCCTATATATACAATGTGAATGTGACTTCTCCCAAGAGATGCGACTATTCTTCAAGAGATCGGCCATCAATGAAAGAATATGCCTCATACAAAGGTGGCAAATCCCAACATGAAGTCGGCCACATAAAAAATAAGTATTAATTAATCTTTAAGTGAAGTGCCTCTTCACAAATCGCATCTAATAAATTAAATAGCCAATGGCTACATTTAATTTATCATTTAATAAAAATGCAGCTGGAAGTATGAGGCCCATGGCTATACATCAACACCCTAGATATCTTGGAGATTACTAGAAAATTCAACACGCCAAAAGAGAAAATGATAATTGTCATGCCTAAAAATTTTCACTAGAAAATGCAACATTTTTTTTCTTTTTTGAAGTTGACAATATAACTTTATACATTAATTCATTCTCCAAGATCATGATAACATTATTCATTAACAATAATTCAATAATGATAATAATGATATTTAATCAAATACATTACATATGTTATTTTTAATATTAAAATGATACGCTAATAGTAGGCTTACTATTTAGCTATCATAATAGAATTATTCTCAAATCTCAATTTAACATTAATACATTTTTTATTTTTATTTTTTAGTTAACTAAGATAATAACAATAACTTTATTTATTTATAAAATAATATTATTGAAATAATGTGTACCATTAATTATATCCCAGTACTATACCACCCTTTTAGTATTTATAATTTACCAATTTTACCATTACTATTATTATTAATTCTTTTTATAATAATACTATTAGTTTACTCGAAAACCAAATATTCCTTAATACCAAGAGATATTAGTGTCATCTTTTATTACTCCATACCAATATTATTATTATTATACTAGAGTAAAACCAACATATAACTCTTAAAACCATATTGTCCTTTAAATCAACAATTTGATCATTGGTAATATTATTAATCATCTCATATAAACATTATAACTAACTCAATAAGCTTATAATGATGATCATGATTAACCTGAGTTTAAAATATTTAATCGTTACCATTTAATCTTAAATAAATTTTTAATCCATTTAATCATTACCAGTATCAAGGGAATAGATTCACTTCTAACAACAATTTTATTTATTATTATTTTTAATCTCAATTTACCTTACTAAAATTACTTCCATCTAAATAAAAAAAGAATTATAAATAACTAACCCGTGGATAATTATATTAATAGATACTCCCAAATTACCCCTTTTTCTTAATTGTTTAATCTCAATTTACCTTACTAAAATTATTTTCATCTATATACTCTCAGAATAATCTTTCTATAATAACAATAGTATTTACTCTCCTATTACAAAAGTAATTTTATTACTACAAAATCAACCACAATAATAACATTATTTAGGATTTCTTTTGGTTTGTAAGTATTATATCACTTCAATTTCAATACTACTTTGAAATATTATCCTCCAAAATAATATTAAAATTATGAATCTTATTATGTTTATAATTTAGTTATTGTGATAAATATACCACTGGCAGTAAAAACTCTTTAATACAAATATTACTTATTTTCCTTTATTGCATTACTATTATTATTATTTGAATTACGGTTAAACCTAACAATAATGTTATTACACAAGATTAATCAATAATGTTACAGTTATAATTTTTATCACCATTTAACCAATACAACAATTATTCCACTATCATTAGGCAATACTGTTGTTTCTATTATTTTATAATAAGAATAACACTATTTATATTCAATTGCCAATAATAATATTTACAATATCGTAGATATTATTATTATGTTATTTGACAATGCAAACTGCTTTCCACATCCCACAACAAAATAAAATAACATAATTTTGTCTATTCACGAATCAACTGATTTAAACAGTTTAAGAATTACAAATTTAATCTTCTATTTTTATATTAAATAAATGAAGGTATTAAGAAGAAACCTCCCATAATAAATTATGTGAGATCTTATTAGGAATTTACAATTTACTGCAATGAATATGGGGAAGAACTATTTCTTTTCTTTTTTTTTTGTTTATAATGTCAGACCAACTTATCGTGGTTAGCTTCCCATTAATGCTATGACTAGATAGTCAAAATTTGCAGATCTGTTGGGTGAATGAATTAATAACTTGCAGCAACAACTTGGACATGGGATTGATAAAATAAACGTTGTATAAGTTTTTCCAAAAGGCAGTCAAGGTAAATGCTATTTCATGCTTGGATTTCTTTGAACATTCGCTGTCATTTTACTACATGCATTTGAACCTACCATATCTTTGAGGAGATATTTTGTTCAACTTGGGAAAAAGGACGATTAAGACTATCAGACTGTCTGTCCCATCCTCCAAACCTAATCACTCAAATTGAAAGATATTTCCTACGTACGAGTACCTACTATGAGCAGCAAAAATTTAATGGGGAGAAATACTTACGACCTGGCCAGATTCACCTATTCGAATTATTGAGCATGGCATAATGTGACTGACAAAAAAAAAGTGGTAACTCCAGGAGGGAAGGTAAACTATTCTCAAGAAAGGGCCATGCCTTCAACGAAATAAATTCACCACCAACCCTATTGACTGAAGATCAAACATTATAGAAGGAGTCATTCTCTGAGAACTCCTCATTTTTCTTTATTTTTATTTTTCGTTCTCATGCACACAGATATGAGGATAGGCAACAAATTTTCTGCTAGAAGGGGGAATTTATAGAGCAACTCCAGGGTTTCGCATGATAGCATTAAAAATGTTGTTTATTTTACATCATCTTTTCCTTTACTGGTGCAGATCTAATTTACGCATCTATAGAGATAGCTATGGCTGAGATTGATTTACTCCCAGATTTTGTTTTATACTGTTTAGAAATTAACATTTTCTTATATTCATTATTGCTATTACCTATTCATTTTACAGACCAAAGAATTATTGTTTATTTTACAGATAGAAATTGCTAAGTTGCTAAGGTAGGAGTCTACAGTGCAACTATCTTCTCAACAAGGAAATTTATTCTTTAGTATAATTATCTTGTTTGAGTCTTACTTGTGCCATTCTTAGTTGTAGTTTTTTTATTTTAGGTAGAACACCTATGGCTATAATCATATCATCCAAAACAATATTCCTAAATATCTTCTCTTTTTATATATCACAAGTACATCCATTTTGCACAGTCCTAAACTACCCAAGCAAGCCTCTTCATGGAATTTTAAAGAATTATAGAGACTGGAAAGTATTTAATGTTGAGTTGATGAGAAATGTCTTATATATAGTTTTAGCTGTAAATACCATTTTTATGGGTTACAAGAGAAAAGGTGCAAATATTTGATTAATCCTATTTAATCATTCACAAAAGGACCTCCGAACCTAGGCTACACCTTAAAGAAAATATTACATGTTTATCGTTATATCTTTACCAAGAAAGTTAACATATTCACTTTAAACTTTAACATTGTTTTGCAAGAGCCCACTTTTGTTAACATAGTTTTATTATACATTTCCATCTAAAACAACATAAAACATTTTCTTCTGTAGTAAGAATTCAAAATCCATCATTTTCATTATGAACAAGAAAACAACTCTTTCATTTTTCAGCAAGCTTACAAGTAGAACCCACAAAAAGTGAACTGTAACATCTTTGTCTTAAAATTTTTTGTAAGAAATGCATACCAATGGATGAGGCTTTATCTAATCCATATTTTCCTCCTAATAAAATACTAGTTTACAATATTGCAATAATATTTGAGAGCATAATGAATGACTCATAATTTAACTAAGCTTGCTCCTTTCATCCTTTCATTGGACCAATATGCAACCCATCTTTTAAACTTGTAATATTACCAATATTATATAAACAAGATAAGCTATAACTCTATATGCAAAAGAATTTTAGGTTTTCTCTTTTCCATTCTCATCCATATTACATTCAAACACCATATTTCTGGATTACAAACAAATTTAAGGGGAATATAATGAAGGACACACAACTGATTGGGACTTGCTCTTCAACCTACTGTAATGGCGTCATGGAGCCTTGTGGCCCTAGCCATACCCCCGAGCAAGAAATTATGTTAGCTCCATGATGATAAATGGAGTATTTCTCATTTTTACAAGGGATAAACTAACATAGCACAAATTTCATGCATCTAGGTTATCTATTTTCTATTTCAACTATGATCCATACACTATGTCACCTTATTTCAACCAATAAACAAGGATTAATAAAAATAGGAAGGACTTATCTTTTCTTTTGAATGAAGGGACTGAAATTTTGTATCCATCCTTCCTCTCCAAACCAAGCCATCTTCACTCAAGTTCTCCAAGAGGAGAAGTGGGTAACACCCTACTCATTCTCCCTCTCCAACTATATAGGAGTTTCAACTTGCAACTTTTTGGATGGGGAGGTGTGGAGTGTACCTCCATTCTTCAATGGGAGTCTTTTCTCATTAAAGAGGCAACATGCACTTGGACAACCCCAAATCTTTTCACCTCTCCATCCTCTCCTCAAAATTCGTCACTCTTCATTATGGGGACTTTTCAAGAGTCAAATCATGTCCTTGGGACCCTATTGTATGCCCACTTGACCCCTACCATCAGGGTCTAGACCCTAGGGGGTTTATTTATGCATGCCAACCCAAGAAATTGACCAAAAATCTACTTTAAAGACCCACCTAAGGTTCCATCCGAGTTTCACACTTGGATAAAAGGGTTTCTAAACCTTAGCTCAAACTTACACCTCACATGACACAAAGTTAATACCCTTTCAACCCAGAAGAATAAGCATAATAACTTTATTTCTTCCTAAGCTCTAAAATAAGTAAATACAATACATAACCACCAGAGGATGTCTTTCAATTTTCTTCTCACTGATTTTCCCTTCTCACATTGGCACTCTTTCTTTCCTGCACATTACCAATGAAATCATAAGTAACATTTGTATGCCACATTAATTTGGTAACTGAAGTAAGATTTAATTGTACAACAATTTCATTAAAATTCCAATTCATATTCATAGTTCACAAGTTCCTAATACTTTCATGGCAATGATAATAAAACATGTCAAAATTAAATACGAGTACATTGTTACACAATCACACTATGCAGTTTTCTGAAATTTATCTAAGCACCTATTTAGGAGAAATATAGCAAAATTAAGATTGTATTATTCACATGTGAAGCGGTGTCTTACATCCCCCTCCCCTTAGCTTATACTTCCTTCTGGAAGTCGTTAAGGTTTGAAAACATAATCTCAATATAACAACACACATAAATCTATCAAACATACTAATTACTTTTAGTTTCTTGATGGAAGAATTAAAAAATTTAGTTATAAGCACACATTAGAGACAAATATCTTCCGTGAATTAAACATTTAAATACTTAGAACAAAATTTCTCATAATAGAAAATTTATTTGATATACAATTAATTTAAGAAATGCTAACAACAATCCATGTAGCTTTAATTTATTAACAATGTAATTGACTTCAATTAAATTATGCAACAAATATATCTAAATGAATTCATAACCTTTTATACACCTCCAAAAAAAATTTGCATCATAAACATCACTCATGATGCTAGAAAATATTTTTGTTTCATTGACCAATCATGTCTCAGAATTATTAGCTTCACATTTTGTCCAAATATATGCTTAAGAGAACATTTTACCTTATAATTATGGCACTCATACCATGTCTCAAATAATATTAACTTTGCATCATGTGTTACTATTTTTTCTCACATAGCTCATAGGTATGCCACATCACAAGGTTCAATGGGGTTTACAAGGATGGATATTCTTGGATGCCATAATCATTAGGAAAGATGGTCTCAACACCCTTCTCTAAGGACTCCTCCATACTGATAAGAACAATCATAGAACGAGGGGAAGAATGGATTAATGACCGTCCCATACCAGTCTCATTTACAACCCCCTTCAAAATAATTCCCCAGCGCATCTACTCCCCTGTACGACCTGCCAGGGAACCCTTTGGGATATGGCAGTTTACAGATTTCACATTACATCAGGCATGCCAACAATTTTGCAAACAAGTAGAAAGCCTCAAACCGAGTAACATAAGATTGTAAACCAAAGTTTCAATAAAACACTCAAAGAGGAAACTATCAATTCAAAAGAGAAACAAAATAAAGATCAATTGTAGCTACATTGCAACATTCTAATCTTAATTCAAAAATAAAACTAAACAAGTCCTTGAGGCAATTTGGACTATAACAACCTTCAAATGGCTAAATAGCCTAATAAAATAAATGCAAAATTCCACACTGCTGGCACATAATAAAATAAAACATCAATTAACAATTACCAATAGTTCATATTTCAACAATAAAATACGCACATTACAAGCACCATGTGACTTGATAAGCCACCTAAGGGGAGGAGGGGAATAATAGCATACAATAACTAGTGGTCCCTGACCACATAAATATGAATAACTGGTGGTCCCTGACCAAATAAATATGAATAACTAGTGGTTCCTGACCACATAAATCTGCATCATTGGTGGTCCCTGACCACTTAAATATAAGTAACTGGTGGTCCCTGACCACATAAATATGAATCACTGGTGGTCCATGACCACATAAATATGAATCACTGGTGGTCCCTGACCACATAAATATAAGTCACTGGTGGTCGTCGACCACATAAATATAAGTAAGTAGTGGTCCATAAAATTCCATCCTTTACCCATGGGTTATAAACATCAAGGAATAGGTTTTCACTATGAACCAACAAGCGTGGCTCTCATATGTGGGGGAGTAGGCGACGGTCAACGTCCTTGGGAGGATTACAATGACTCGACATAGATCCTTTGTCAGGATTAGGGACAACGCCCTGAGCTCATAATTTCCCGATGGGAGAACATGTGTCTCTCAAGCCCTATTTACACTAGCTGGCATCACACTCCCATAAGGGGGGAACCAAATGCTAGGGGTACACATTTAACATAAAAATAAAATTAACACAAAGGAATACGTCACATTTCATTTAATAGACACGCTTATACACATAACACATTTACTTGAACTCACAACTAGCTAGCTTACATAAAGGCCCTCACAAAGGGTACATATAGGGGATCATACTAGATGTCCACCACCCATATCCCAAGTCAGATACCCTATATCTCATACTTGGGGCACAACGCATTTACTGGTTTTCACTTCACATGTCATAACATAATACACTTTATGAAATTCACCATATTGTAGAACAAAATCAATTCACTTAAATACACTTATTTTTCTTTAAACAATATTCACTTTGCTTCTTAATTTTATACATATCTACTCACTTTGCATAGGTAAAAGGAATCACTAGTCAATGAACAAATGTAGCTTATGTATATTACTCCATTTTCCTAGAATTTAACAATACATGGTACACCACACTTCCCATCTTACTAAGTGTTTGACATCACATATATGATCAAGATTGGTTTTCTATATTTATCCATACCATTATTCTTCTTTCATTCAACTATGTTTGTTATGTTCATTAACATATCAATATGGGTAATTCCACTATATTTTTCACAACCTGTTAAGGAAGATTTCTCACTTAATAGGGAAAGTAGTCAATCATTTTCATTTGAAACATGGAAATATGAGAAAAGAAAACACACTTGATGCATAAAACACATAATAACTCGTGGAATAGTAATTCTCACAACCCATTAATATCTTTTACAATTCTTGCATTTCGCTATCTAAATCTAAATTGTTTACTCACATGTTCATCATTGTTACAATCACAATTCCATTTAACCTCATAAAAATGCATAATGAGTAGAAGTATTGAAATTTATATCTACCTTTAAGCTTTCTCCTTTGCATTCAAGTGTAAATAATTTTACCTCAAAGAGTAAATATGGTCAATGGTATAAAATGCACATTAGTTGAAAGTTTTACAAGTCTACTTTAGTGTCTCTTATCTATATAGTTTAACTTTCCACACCGTGAATCACACATAATTCATTACTCAATTTATAGATCTTCATACAATTGATTATTCAATCCATGCAACACGTATACAACCTTCAAGGTCAACACCTAATTGATTACATTATTACTTCCTTTATGACAAGTTTCCTTTCTTATTTTTGCACCAATAAGTCTTTAGTTCTTAGCTATGTATAAGGAAGTAGTTATGGTGTGTGCCCTAAGTAAGGTTGTCACTCCAAATGCATATTTGACAAGGTCTCTTCACCAAGGTTTTAGACTCAATTACTAAAAGGAAATTGTTTTCACATTACCTAAATCAATTTCCACCAATCTTGACATAGTTGTAACTTTCTACACATTCTCACCTTTGACTCGACTCCTATAAATCATCTTGCTTGTTAACTATTTAATCTTTAAATAATAGAGCACAAGGGTTTGTTATCTTATAGTTTTATCAAGTTTACTAGGCCATCATCAACTTACACATGTGTTTAAATAACTTTACAGTTTCACCATTTAAGTCAAGGTGAATATTTTGATTCTAACCACTTTTATAAATTGGACTTAATATATAATGCAAGATTTTGATTATTAGTTGATGTCATCATCCATGAAATCATTACCTATCACACATAATACGAATCATTTGTTGCTTCATGAAATCAACCCTTATACACTTATATGTAAATCAAGATCTTTGGTTAATAGGTTAAGGCCTAGGAAAAATCATGCCCTAAGGCATACAAGATAAAAGTTCATGCATGTATTAATACCAATTTGTGAGTTCAAGCCCTTAAATTTATGTCTAACAACCTTCACCTTAAGAGTTCAGTTTCTTTTCTTTTTTTTGACAAGATTTTAAATCTCGCTATACGGGTACTTAAATTACACGTAACACCTAGTTCAAGGGTGTTATATTTAATCAATTTAAGAGTTTATAGATTTAAACTTATTTAATTACAACCCTCAACACACTAATCATTTTCTAGGTTCTTAAACTTTTTGATGAGTTACATGATTCCAAATATAATTATGATGTTCTCTCCTTTCTTCACACTAAAGTTTCTATAAAAAAATATGTTGCACTTCAAATGCCCATAACTTTTGGAAATTACCTTATTATTGTATTGAAAAATTATGGCCTTAAAATTCAACAAACTAATATTTACTTAATGATACACCTCAGTATGTCCTACTACTCTAATGATACACCTCAGTATGTCCTATTACTCTAGTCAGACATTTATAACAAGGACTATGCCTCATAGCTCAATTATACAGGCGTTTTAAGGTTTTAAGGAAATTTGATAACAACATGCTAGATTAATGTTGTAACCCTAGTTAACTAGTCTAATATGGGATCTAAGTATTCACCTTATTAAGGCACCATGTTTAGACTTGCATTTCTTTTAAAAGTTGAATTCATTAATTAATTGCTTGCTTGACCCATCTATAACGATCACTTTCTGATCATTTAGTACTTTACAATCTTAATTAGGTCACATATTTAAACCAAGTTCTCATTTATCACACCATACAAGTCCTTTAGTTTTATCATTATGTTCCAACTAGCATGAGGGGGTTTGCACATTTATCCACACACACACAATACTTAATGCCCAATTTATTCCCAGAGTTCCCTAGGGTTGCAACCTACGGCTCTGATACCAAGTGTCATGCCTAAAAATTTTCACTAGAAAATGCAACATTTTTTTATTTTTTGAAGTTGACAATATAACTTTATACATTAATTCATTCTCCAAGATCGTGATAACATTATTCATTAACAATAATTCAATAATGATAATAATGATATTTAATCAAATACATTACATATGTTATTTTTAATATTAAAATGATACGCCAATAGTAGGCTTACTATTTAGCTTTCATAATACAATTATTCTCAAATCTCAATTTAACATTAATACATTTTTATTTTTTTATTTTTTTAGTTAACTAAGATAATAACAATAAACTTATTTATTTATAAAATAATATTATTGAAATAATGTGTACCATTAATTATATCCCAGTAATATACTACCCTTTTAGTATTTATAATTTACCAATTTTACCATTACTATTATTATTAATTCTTTTTATAATAATACTATTAGTTTACTCGAAAACCAAATATTCCTTAATACCAAGAGATATTAGTGTCACCTTTTATTACTCCATACCAATATTATTATTATTATTATTATTATTATTATTATACTAGAGTAAAACCAACATATAACTCTTAAAACCATATTGTCCTTTAAATCAACAATTTGATCATTGGTAATATTATTAATTATCTCATATAAACATTATAACTAACTCAATAAGCTTATAATGATGATCATGATTAACCCGAGTTTAAAATATTTAATCGTTACCATTTAATCTTAAATAACTTTTTAATCCATTTAATCATTAACAGTATCAAGGGAATAGATTCACTTCTAACAACAATTATATTTATTATTATTTTTAATCTCAATTTAAGTTACTAAAATTACTTCCATCTAAATAAAAAAAGAATAATATAAATAACTAACCCATGGATAATTATATTAATAGTTACTCCCAAATTACCCCTTTTTCTTAATTGTTTAATCTCAATTTACCTTACTAAAATTATTTTCATCTAAATAAAAATAATAATATAAATAACTAACCAGTGGATAATTATATTAATAGTTACTCCCAAATTACCCCTTTTTCTTAATTGTTTAATCTCAATTTACCTTACTAAAATTATTTTCATCTAAATAAAAATAATATCAAATAAATAACTAATCGTGAATAATGATATTCACATATACTCTCAGAATAATCTTTCTATAATAACAATAATATTTACTCTCCTATTACAAAAGTAATTTTATTACTACAAAATCAACCACAATAATAACATTATTTAAGATTTCTTTTGGTTTGTAAGTATTATATCTCTTCAATTTCAATACTACTTTGAAATATTATCCTCCAAAATAATATTAAAATTATGAATCTTATTATGTTTATAATTTAGTTATTGTGATAAATATACCACTGGAGTAAAAACTCTTTAATACAAATATTACTTATTTTCCTTTATTGCATTACTATTATTATTATTTGAATTATGGTTAAACCTAACAATAATGTTACTACACAAGATTAATCAATAATGTTACAGTTATAATTTTTATCAACATTTAACCAATACAACAATTATTCCACTATCATTATGCAATACCGTTTTTTCTATTATTTTATAATAAGAATAACACTATTTGTATTCAATTGCCAATAATAATATTTACAATATCGTAGATATTATTATTATGCTATTTGATAATGCAAACTACTTTCCACATCCCACAACAAAATAAAATAACATAATTTTGTCTATTCACGAATCAACTGATTTAAACAGTTTAGAATTACAAATTTAATCTTCTATTTTTATATTAAATAAATGAAGGTATTAAGAAGAAACCTCCCATAATAAATTATGTGAGATCTTATCACTGAAATGAATATGGGGAAGAACTATTTCTTTTTCTTTTTTTTTTTACAATGTCAGACCAACTTATCGTGGTTAGCTTCCCATTAATGCTATGACTAGATAGTCAAAATTTGCAGATCTGTTGGGTGAATGAATTAATAACTTGCAGCAACAATTTGGACATGGGATTGATAAAATAAACGTTGTATAAGTTTTTCCAAAAGGCAGTCAAGGTAAATGTTATTTCATGCTTGGATTTCTTTGAACATTCGTTGTCATTTTACTACACACATTTGAACCTACCATATCTTTGAGGAGATATTTTGTTCAAGTTGGGAAAAAGGACGATTAAGACTATCAGACTATCTATCCCATCCTCCAAACCTAATCACTCAAATTGAAAGATATTTCCTACGTATGAGTACCTACTATGAGCAACAAAAATTTAATGGGGAGAAATACTTACGACCTGGCCAGATTCACCTATTCGAATTATTGAGCATGGCATAATGTGACAGACAAAAAAAAAGTGGTAACTCCAAGAGGGAAGGTAAACTATTCTCAAGACAAGGCCATGCCTTTAATGAAATAAATTCACCACCAGCCCTATTGACTGAAGATCAAACATTATAGGAGTCATTCTTGAGAAATCCTCATTTTTCTTTATTTTTATTTTTCGTTCTCATGCACACAGATATGAGGATAGGCAACAAAGCTTCTGCTAGAAGGGGGAATTTATAGAGCAACTCCATGGTTTCGCATGATAGCATTACAAATGTTGTTTATTTTACATCATCTTTTTCTTTACTGGTGCAGATCTAATTTACGCATCTACAGAGATAGCTATTGTAGAGATTGATTTACTCCCAAATTTTGTTTTATACTGTTTAGAAATTAACATTTTCTTATATTCATTATTGCTATTACCTATTCATTTTATAGACCAAAGAATTATTGTTTATTTTACAGATAGAAATTGCTAAGTTGCTAAGGTAGGAGTCTACAGTTCAACTATCTTCTCAACAAGGAAATTTATTCTTTAGTATAATTATCTTGTTTGAGTCTTACTTGTGCCATTCTTAGTTGAAGTTATTTTTATTTTAGGTAGAACACCTATGGCTATAATCACATCATCCAAAACAATATTCCTAAATATCTTCTCTTTTTATATATCACAAGTACATCCATTTTGCACAGTCCTAAACTACCCAAGCAAGCCTCTTCATGGAATTTTAAATAATTATAGAAACTGGAAAGTATTTAATGTTGAGTTGATGAGAAATGTCTTATATACAGTTTTAGCTGTAAATACCATTTTTATGGGTTACAAGAGAAAAGGTGCAAATATTTGATTAATCCTATTTAATCATTCACAAAAGGACCTCCAAACCCAAGCTACACCTTAAAGAAAATATTACATGTTTATCGTTATATCTTTACCAAGAAAGTTAACATATTCACTTTAAACTTTAACATTGTTTTGCAAGAGCCCACTTTAGTTAACATAGTTTTTTATACATTTCCATCTAAAACAACATAAAAAAATTTCTTCTGCAGTAAGAATTCAAAATCCATCATTTTCATTATGAACAAGAAAACAACTCTTTCATTTTTCAGAAAGCTTACAAGTAGAACCCACAAAAAGTGAACTGTAACATCTTTGTCTTAAATTTTTTTGTAAGAAATGCATACCAATGAATGAGGCTTTATCTAATCCATATTTTATTCTTAATAAAATACTAGTTTACAATATTGCAACAATATTTGAGAGCATAATGAATGACTCATAATTTAACTAAGCTTGCTCCTTTCATCCTTTCATTGGACCAATATGCAACCCATCTTTTAAACTTGCAATATTACCAATATTATATAAACAAGATAAGCTATAACTCTATATGCAAAAGAATTTTAGGTTTTCTCTTTTCCATTCTCATCCATATTACATTCAAACACCATATTTCTAGATTACAAACAAATTTAAGGGGAATATAATGGACACACAACTGATTGGGACTTGCTCTCCACCCTACTGTAATGGCATCATGGAGCCTCGTGGCCCTAGCCATACCCCTGAGCAAGAAATTATTTTAGCTCCATGATGATAAATGGAGTATTTCTCATTTTTACAAGGGATAAACTAACATAGCACAAATTTCATGCATCTAGGTTATCTATTTTCTATTTCAACTACGATCCATACACTATGTCACCTTATTTCAACCAATAAACAAGGATTAATAAAAATAGGAAGAACTTATCTTTTCTTTTGAATGAAGGGACTGAAATCTTGTATCCATCCTTCCTCTCCAAACCAAGCCATCTTCACTCAAGTTCTCCAAGAGGAGAAGTGGGTAATGCCCTACTCATTCTCCCTCTCCAACTATATAGGAGTTTCAACTTGCAACTTTTTGGATGGGGAGGTGTGGAGTGTACCTCCATTCTTCAATGAGGGTCTTTTCTAATTAAAGAGGCAACATGCACTTGGACAACCCCAAATCTTTTCACCTCTCCATCCTCTCCTCAAAATTCGTCACTCTTCATTATGGGGACTTTTCAGGAGTCAAATCATGTCCTTGGGACCCTATTGCATGCCCACTTGACCCCTACCATCAGGGTCTAGACCCTAGGGGGTTTATTTATGCATGCCAACCCAAGAAATTGACCAAAAATCTACTTTAAAGACCCACTTAAGGTTCCATCCGAGTTTCACACTTGGATAAAAGGGTTTCTAAACCTTAGCCCAAACTTACACCTCACATGACACAAAATTAATACCCTTTCAACCCAGAAGAATAAGAATATTAAGTTTATTTCTTCCTAAGCTCCAAAATAAGTAAATCCAATACATAACCACCAGAGGATGTCTTTCGATTTTCTTCTCACTGGTTTTCCCTTCTCACATTTGCACTCTTTCTTTCCTGCACATTACCAATGAAATCATAAGCAACATTTGTATGTCACATTAATTTGGTAACTGAAGTAAGATTTAATTGTACAAAAATTTCATTAAAATTCCAATTCATATTCATAGTTTACAAGTGCCTAATACTTTCATGTCAATGATAATAAAACATGTCAAAATTAAGTACGAGTTCATTGTTACACAATCACACTATGCATTTTTCTGAAATTTATCTAAGCACCTATTTAGGAGAAATATAGCAAAATTAAGATTGTATTATTCACATGTGAAGCGGGGTCTTACAATAATGAAGCTAAATGGTAATGTGCAACAGAATCCTTCATAGAGGTATTGGCGACATCACCTAGAAAACAACCACAAGCTAGAGAAATCCCATAAGGCATAACATTTTAACCCTAATTAGCACCACGTATCCCCACAAGTTATTGTCAGTGTAGGATTGTTCACAACAACCATCCAAACATTCATAAAATATAGCAACCCATTTCCATTTTTGTGAGGTCCTAAGTGGGAATGTCAAGAAAAATCCATTGTGAGAGAACTTACATTTTGTATCAATTTATCCAAAATGAGCAAAGTTGGGTCCTCTCTGAAATCAATTTTGTGGGAAATTCCTGCTTTCTCAATGATATGCCTCCACAAATCATAGGGTTCTTTGTTTATATCAATGCCAATGACCTATCATGGAGAAAATAAAAATAATGCCAGAGTTTCCATTATAACCAAAGCAATGCCACCTTAGTGGGTGCAATGATAAAAACAAATTTGATAGACCAACCTTTCTGTTAGGGGGTAAAGTAAGGGTTGTACAAAGCAGAGAATATCTTGTGAACACACCAATCTCTATAGTCTTCTTTTCATTTATTAATTTCAACAGGAGCATAAAAAATTGACCCTCATGAGCTGGTATGGCTATAGGGGTGGTGATAAAAAATAACACAGTAACTTTAGTAATTGACTAAACCCGCATAACATTTCCAATCAATCTACATATATGAGGCGTGCCTACTCCGCAGAGGAGGCAAGGTTATGGGTTATATATGTAGATTAACATATAGATCTTACTGTGGATGGTTTGTAATGAGTTCCCTAAGTTCCTTCAAACATTCTGGTTCATGAGGATAAATGCTTGTTTGAAGAATATACTACAAAAATTTTTTGGGTATAAAAGAATAAATATTGGCTAATTCATATGATAAAAATACTAATTTTGCAAAGAAATATGAGATCAAACCTAGTAGAGGACATCACTTTGCAATAGATGTTTGTGGATCTCCACATTGGCACTTGGAGATGTTTCATGATTGCTCTTCATCATTAATAACTACTTCAGATATTTTGAAGCTTAGAGGAAAATATTTGATATGTAATCAGATCGGTTTGTTGATCAATGACAACACAATTTACACATGCCCACGCACCCACAAACTTGATCGGGGTGATGAACTCAGGATAGTGAGATCGAGGGATTCCTGATCCGGTGGGGTCGCACGTAAGTCACACTATAGGTTGCTTTCTATATTGTCTTTTTTGTCTTGTCTGCCTCTTTCAAAAAGCACCTAGTTGGTTTTGGAAACTGGGTTTTGCAAACTCCAAGTAAACTCAAGCAAACATGTCATTTTTTAAAAACTGGGTTGCAAAAACTTCACGTAAATACAAGCAGTAGTTCAGTTTTTGAAGCTGGGTTTTGAAAACTTCAAGTAACCTCAAGAAAGTTTCCTGGGCATTTCTGGCTTGGGCTTTAGCCTTTAGGGGCCACTGCATAAAAAATGCATGACACATTTCTAGTTCTCTGTCACATTTCAAAAATTACAACTTGGGGTCGGGAAAGCTGTAGTTAAAAATATTCTATTTTGTAAATCATGGTTAAGCACGGGGGAAAACTCTCATGTTATCGTTGTTTGAGAAAATCAAGGGGTTTCAAATGTGAAAACTCCTTTTTCAATAGAAAATACACACCCTTTGAAACATAGCCAACTAAATCCGAGACAAAATTCACCTATGTACATACAAAAACACATGAAAAAAATACATAACATACATGGAAGCATACATAACATTACGAAACATTGTAGTGTGGGGCCCGCCAAACTGGTGATCAATGCGAAAAGTGGCAGATGGGATGAGACATCCAGCGATGGTTTGGTAGGAGTTAATAGCGCAATTAGTTGGGTTTTCCCACCTATTGCGGGGGGGAAAAGGTGGGCGGAAAATCTTGCTGGAAAAGTTTCTTTTGTCTGGTGCGGGAAAATTGGAGAATGGTGTGGGCTTTTTCGGGGAGCTTTTTTGTTTCGAGAAAGAAAGGTGAAAATACTATTTGTTTATAGTCTGCACATTGAAAGGGAAAGCTGAAGGTCTAAGTGCATGTGGATGAATTGGAGGAGAATACTGACCAAATGGAGGTTGTAAGCTGAAGTGTGGAGTGCACGTGGAGGAGTTGGAGGAGAATACTGACCAAATCGAGGTGAGGAGTAATTCAGTTGCAAGCAGAGGGTTTTACAAGATCTTTTAATTTGAAATTTGGGAAACACAATGTGGAGTATTTCAGTTTCTTGAATGTTCTTATTTAAATGTATTAATGTCTTCAAAATCACACATTCCATTGTTGTGTTTAAATTTCAGTTGATTGAAAAAAAAGGTGCACAAAATAATTGTGAATGGGAAACACAGTGTTGGGTTTCAGTTATTTGAATCTCCCTATTTAAATGTAAAGGGTTGTCTCATGGTGGGTTGCTTGCTTCTTAACACCCATGATTTTGCAACATGGAATGTTACAAAATAGTATGAATGTCTTCAAATTCACACATTCCATTGTTGTGTTTTAATTTCATTTGATTGAAAAAAGAAGTGCACAAAATAATTGTAAATGGGAAACACAGTGCTGGGTTTCAATTATTTGAATCTCCATGTTTAAATGTAAATGGTTGTCTCATGGTGGGTTGCTTGCTTCTTAACACCTATGGTTTTGCAACATGGAATGTTACAAAATAGTATGAATCTCTTCCAAATCACAAATTCTATTGTTGTGTTTAAATTTTTTCATGATTGAAAAAAAGTATATTTTTTTTGTAGCTTTGGAGTAGCTGCTTCCTTATCAGCCCTTAGGACAACAACGCCCGTTTTTTGGATAGAGTTTTGAACGTCTTCAATACTTGTCTGTAGCTTTACAACCGCTCTTTGGTTAGCTTTGAGAGTGTCTTTCTCATTAGAGAATGCAGAGGTTTTCTATTTGACAAGTTATTTACAAAACTTGTCTACCTTTTCACACATGGCTTTCATGTTTCTAGCCAACTGTTTCTCTTTTTTTGGAATGGAATCCTTTTCTTGTTTACACAATACGAATGTAATGAAAGTAACATCTTCAAAATATAAAACAAGTGATAGCTACACTAGAAATTGCATTTGAACTTTCTCTAATTAATAAACTATAGGCATGTTGGAAAACATTGTGGGTTGTAGTTTCTATATGTTTGCTTGCTATAAGCTGAAGGGTGAAATTTTTTTCTTTTGTGCTTGATGCTCTTTTGTTGGGTAGGTTTAGTTTTATGTTCACAGATGTTGGACTTCATTGACTCATTTTTTTTATCACTAGATGCAAAGATCGTGTTTCTTTCTTATCACATTGCTGACAGCCATAAAAATAATTACATGTTATTATTCAGGTTAGGTTTATAGGCTATATAAAAAGTTGCAGGTTGGACTTCCCATCATGTTGTTCAACCTGCACTTTTTTAGTTCATGAATTGTCATATATGCTTTTTTTGGTCATGTTAACTCACCCCAAATGGAAGGGTTGATATCACAACATGCCTGCTCAGGTAAAATAGGTTTGTACACCCCATATACTATGACATCATATTCTTCTTTCATGTGAGGTTGTGATTTTACATGTGGTCTTTATGTCCACTTCGAGGTTCCAGTAGACATTGTGTTTTCCAACATGCATTGGTTGACATCATGGTTGATAGGAAAATTTACATAGTGTTATTCACATTACATCTGTTCTTGCAACTGGAGAATTAATTACATAGTGTTATACACATTACACTCATATGCCACATACAAAGTTGTAGGGTGAACCACTCATTGTGTGGTTCAACCTTCATGCTTCCTTTTTTCATGAATTTCTAGATGCGCCTTTGCTACACATGTTAAGTCACCCTAAACGGAAGGATGAATATCACAACATGCTTCCTTAGGTAAGAGAGGTTTGTACACCCCATATTCTTTGAAATCTTTGTTATATTTACATGTGGGGTTGCGGTCTTTATGTCAGTGTAGAGGTTCATCTACACGCCGTGTTTTCCAACCTGCATTTGTTTACATTATGGTTGATTTAAAATTTTACACCTTTATACCTTTCCTAATTCTATCTATTATTTATTCATCTTTTTTTCAATAGATGCAACAAACATGTTATCATTTTGGCATTGCTCACAACAATGGATTCACTTATTCTTTTTACATACAAGGTTGTCATCAAAGGTTTTTCTTGCCGGCTAACCCTTCCTCTCCTTTAACACTTACACACGCAGCAAAACCAACGTATCTTCCCATGATAATGCATATTTTCTTGCTATTGTATAAGTAATTACATACTATGATGCATGTTACACTCCTATGCCACATACGAAGTTGTAGGTTGAACCACTGATCGTGTGGTTCAACCTTTACTTGTTTATTTCATTAATTGCTAGATGTGCTTTTTCTCCTCATGTTAAGTCATGTGAAATGGAAGGCTGAATATCCCAACATGCCCCCTTAGGTAAGAGAGGTTTGTACACCCCATATTCTCTAAATTTTTTGTTATATTTACATGCATAGTTGTTGTCTTTATGTCAGTGTGGAGGTTCACCTACATGTTGTGTTTTCCAACTTGCATTCTCTTACATCATGGTTGATATAAAATTTTACACCTTTATACCTTTCCTAATTCTGTCCATTACTGATTCATCTTTTTTTCAACAAATACAAAACATGTTATCATTTTGGTGTTGCTCACAACAATTGATGCACTTATTCTTTTTGCATACAAGGTTGTCATCAAAGGTTTTTCTTTCCCTCTAACCCTTCCTCTCCTTTAACACTTACACACACAACGCAACCAACGTATCTTCCCATGACAATACATATGTTCTTGCTATTGTATAAGTAATTATATATTGTGATGCATGTTACACTCCTATGCCACATACGAAGTTGTAGGTCGAACCACTGATCATGTGGTTCAGCCTTCACTCGTTTATTTTGTTAATTGATAAATGTGCTTTTGCTCCTCATGTTAAGTCACACGAAATGGAAGGTTGAATATCCCAACATGCCTCATCAGGTAAAAGAGGTTTGTACACCCCATATTCTCTCAAATGTTTCTTATATTTACATGCGAGGTTTCCATCTTTATGTCAGCATGGAGGCTCATCTACATGCTTTATTTTCCAACCTGCATTCGCTTACATCATGGTTCATATAAAATTTTGCAACTTTATACCTTTCCTCATACTCTCCATTACTAATTCATTTTTTTTCAATAGATGCAACAAACATGTTATCATTTTGGCATTGCTCATAAAAATGGATGCACCTTTTTTTTTTCTTTTGCATACAAGGATGTCATCAAATGTTTTTCTTGTCATTTTTTGTTGTCGTTCTCTATGTCCACCTTTACATTGAGATGGACTGTCCGATTTCCAGCCTACGTTTGTGTTATATTTTATGCGTAGCTTGATTGAATCTATCACCTTTAGTTTTCCTCGATTGAAGCTAGAACCTCCTATTGGTTTCACATGGGTGACAACAATGCAAGCACATTTTATCTATGCTTAATGAATGATTTCTTTCTTTTTCTTGACACAATCCACACTAATTTTAAATATTCGTCCAATTCTGTCATTTCCTAGAATGGGGAGAGGTTTGAAATGGAAGAAGCAAGAAAAATTGGAGGTGCAAGATGTACAAAATGGAGGCTTTCCTTTTTTGTCTTCCGATTTGGAATGGGATACTATTTCCGTCAACAAGGATAAGGTCCCTAACCTTGTTGCAGCAATTCCTCTTACGAGACTTGATCATTTCATTCGCGGTGAAATGTCTGTTGAAGGTGTAGAAACCAAATTTGTGGAGAAGAAAACAAGAGAACCTACCACCTCTTGTCCCGTCTATGACAAAACTTATACCAAAAAAAATTTGTATGACAGGTTTGTATATTTTGACATTCATTTCTATGGTCAAATGATATTTTACTTTGTCTTGGTTCAACATGATGAGATGATGCCTTTCTCGCAGCTATTGGTGTCAATACGGTCCTTGAGACAAGAGAGACCAACCTCCACCAGAGAAGAAACCACATAAGATATTTATACAAATGTGAGGTTTTCAATACCACTTCATGGTAAAGGTTATGAAAGGAAAACCCGATGTTGCGTATATTATCTATAAAGAAATGTTCCACGTTGATAAAAATAGTCAATTTTTCCATGGCATTCATGACACAAGTGGAGAGAAGTTTTCTATGTTTTCCACTAATCTATCCACGGAGTGAAAAAGCTATATTGAAAGCCTTTTTCTCATGGACATTAGTGTCAATGCAATAATGGATAGACACATCAGTGATCATGTGTTATGTGGCATGATGTCCAAGAGAGATCAATTCCTTACAAGAAAGGATGTCATGAGTTCCTTGAAAAAGGTGTGTTCTACTCATGCACAAAAACACAAAGTCGATTTGACAAGTATCCCATTGTGGAGTGGACATGACTTTGACAACTTCTTCTACTTACAACAGCCTGATGGGAACAATACACCTTTTGTTATCGGGGTTCAGACTCCATGGATGTTGGATAGGATGGTTAGCTGCTCGCACAATTCAGTCATTTTGATGGATTCCATGTTTGCAACTAACAAATATGGGGTGAGGCCTTAGAAACATTGACAAATAGCTCTTCATGTTTTCAATGATCTTGCTAGCTATAAACTTCACAATGCTCATGCTGAGTTGCTCTGTCTATAGTATCCATTGTATGTTGTCCTCGTTTTCGACGAACAATAGAGTGGTGTGCTGGTTGCATGGGTAGTCTCCTCACAAAACAAGATTTAGGACATCTCTGCGTGGCTACACATATTGCATGACCATGGAAGAAGATCCAATCCCAACTGGAGAATCAATGCATTTTTGACTGATGATGCGACTGCAGAAATCCAAGCCATACCATACGTGCATCCCTTTATTCATTTGTGTACCTTTCTCATATGCTATTCATTTTCAATGCCACTTTCTCATGTAGTCGAGCGGTAAACAATATTGTTTGTATTGTCTATTAGGGTTGTCTTTCAATTCCATGTACTTTTATTCCTTTGGCATGTCAAAAGGGCTTGGCTAAATAATGTATATAAGTATGCAACCAAGGAAAGGGAAATGAAAATCTTCCGTAGTCTTGGGGAGATCATGATGGCAATCGGTGACATCGAAGATTGTGTCACTCAGCTATTGAACTCTTTCTTTCAGGAGTTCAATGATCAGCCCCAATTCTTAGAGTATTTCAACAAGAGCTGGTGCGAAGGAGAAGGTCGAATTAGTGAGTTGACAATTTTTGTCACCTTGTAGGATTTACACCATGCAAATTCTTTGATGTCACCTCTAATATGTTGTGGATTAATTGACGATTGGATTTTTTTTCGCAGCCATGTGGGTGAAAAGTTGTAGAATATTCCCAAATTCCAACCAGGATACAAATGCAACCATTGAGTTGTACCATTGTGCACTAAAAACTCGATACTTGTGTGATCGTTGAAAAAAATACATTAGGAGAATGGACTATTTGTATTATGCACTTGTATATAAAATGAAACCATTCTATAGGAAAAAGGAAAAATTGCAGCATTATGGTTTTTTGACAAGCCAAAAGTGTTTAAATATGAAATCTAGTGTGGGGTGAGCAAAGGAAATTCTGGATGATGACTGTATTCTCGATGAAACCGATCTTGGACGGTACTAGGTGAAAAGTCAAAGTAGGTCAATGCACTACCTTGTTCAGAAATTTGGGGAGCACCTTTTTGTTTGTGACTACCCTTGGAGTTTGCAGAGGAACACTTGCAAACATGTCCTCAAGGTTGTTGATTGATTAAAAGATCATCTGTCATTGAAGGGGTGGTCCATGGTAAGTGAATTTCAATTTGAATTGTGTTACTTTATGGGAGTCAATTATGTTTTTCATTTTCTACTACCTAATACAAATTTCTTCTGTGTGGTCATTTAGATAGGGGAGGTCAACCAATTGATACAGGGATAGATTTGAATGAGACATTGTCATAGGGGGTTGTAGAAGAAAAAAATCCTAATGTTCTAACCCCAACACAAGCAGTTTCTATGAATCATGTATATGATGAACATGTGGTGACAATGTCTCTTTGGAATGACACAAACAAACTCTTGAACAAAGTGATGCGTACACTGCCACAATCTCTACAACAGGTGCAATCATACGTAGAATGCGTGGACAGGTTTCTAGAGGACCTACAAAAATCAAATGCATTTATGTTTGAACTCATTCTGGATCTTGATCAAGCTGCAACTACCACTGTTCACATGCATCCATGGTTTAGTGCAAGCAAGGATCATCATTGATGTCCAACCCAACATACAAAGCATTTCACACAACAGTCAGATCACCAAACCCCTGTGGATGACTCCTTTCCCTTGTCCACAAACAATAGTGTGAATTTGAATGTAAATATGCAATGTGAGACTTCAAGTGCAACTGCTATGGATGTGGCAGAGGATACATATAATACGAGTGACTATGAGAAAACCCATTTGAATTTATATATTGTAATAAGAAATGGTATTGTAGATTCCTTTTTTCGAGTATGTGCTTGTACCATGTCATAAACTTTCTGATTTATTTTTTGGACTTTTTTGTTCACTTCAGCATTCCAATCTGGGGAAAGGAGTCCTCGTCGGCGATTGTCTTTCACGAGTGTAAACCCAATGGAAGGTATGGTTCAAATTTAATAACTTTGCAAACATAAGTCCAATTTTTGGTATGATGTTATGCAATACCATGCTTCCTTATAAAAATTTGGCCATGGTGACAGGTTGATGTCGGCTAGCATGCCTTCACATTGCTGCTTCTTCAAGTCTTACTAAGGATTGCACAAGCATAGTTCAATGAACCTTCATCTATAGGTAAGCATATTTTTTTTGTTTACTTAGTTTAGTGGGCGGGCAATCCATTTGAGGTATTTATAAGAGGTTGAATGAAATTTAGAAGTGTAAAGAGCAAGAAATTCAAAATCTTCCCATGAACCCTTAACAAGGGGTTTTGAGAGTCTTGTGAGGTTTTAGACCTCCATCCCATCACTGCAGGTTTACAAGAATGGTAGGACGGATTGTAATGAGTGTAATTTAAGAAGTGCATTTGTTGAATCATGCTGGGGAAGCGAACCATTCAATGTTTGGTTGTCAATCTTTAGAAAATACAAAAGTTTTCCAATGAAAAAGGATGCGTACAAGTTGGTAATTGAGGAAAGTGCATTCAATGGAGCTGAAGTTTTGTTCCTAAATCATGGGTAGACATTTCTAAACATGTTTCATATAGTGGCAGAGCATGGGAAGGTTTGGAATACAATATTCTATTAAACCCTCATTTTTTAGAGCTTTGTTTGGGCTAATTGAGTGCATTCCAGCAGTGCGGTCATGTTTTCAAGCATTCTTTTCAAAACAATTGTATGTGCTGAAATTTTGGCTGTCTTTCCTTTCAGGCATTGTTCTTCCTATTGTTCAACTTGTGTGTTTCTGTATTCCCATAGGAGATACTACATGTGTTGTCTCCTTAAGTTCCAAACAATAGGTACAATCTCTTACAGCCTACATTTAATAAGAAGTGAGTCACAACCCAATCCGTTTTCCATCCTGCAACTGTGATGTGCATTTTTTGTTCCTAACGTATGACTTTCTCTTGCAATGGAATATTTTGATGAAGGTAAGGGTTGTCATAAAACAAGAAGGTGGACTTCAAAACATTGTTTTTTTATAGTTTGCTTAAACTAAGAAGTGAGTCACATCCCAATGTGTTTTCCATCATCCAACTGTTATGTGCATTTTATGTTTGAAACATATGAAGACATATTAAAATGGAATGTGTGTTGAAAGTAAGGGTTGTCATTAAACAGGAAGGTGAAATTCAAAACATTGTTCTATTACAATCTGCATAAAATTAGAAGTTACTCACAACCCAGTGTGTTTTCCACCATGAAACTGTTATGTGTATTTTCTGTTTGAAACATATGAATAGATATTCAAATTGAATGTTTGGTGAAAGTAATGGTTGTCATAAAATAAGAAGGTGAGCTTGATAACATTGTTTTGTTATGGTCTGCATAAAATAGAAAGTGGGCGATAACCCACTGTATTTTCCATCATGCAACTGTTATGTGCATTTTCTATTGGAAACATATGAACAAATAGTGAAATGGAATGTTTGGTGAAAGTAAGGTTGTCATGTATCAACATATTCTTTTTAGTTATGCAATGGGAAGAAATGATTTGAGTTAGAAAGATACATAAGTGCAATGAATATAAACAATGATATGAATATAAACTACAAAAATATATTTTCTACAATTCATTAGTTCAACTCAACTGATTGCAACAAATAGAATGCTCACATTATTTGTCATGTTGGAAAAGACATTGTCCGTACAAAGTTAGTTCGTTATGAAAATTTTTCTTTCACTTTCAATTTTTTTATCAACTATTTTGTGTGTTTCTAATTAGATAATGCTATTGTATGCGCTGAAATTTTTGTTCTCTTTCCTTTCAGGCATTGTTCTTCTTGTTGTTCAACTCGTGCGTTACCATATGCCCATTGGAGATACTGCACATGCTACCTCATCCAGTTCCAAAGAATAGGTACAATCTCTTTAGTGCTAACATTATCTATATCTTCCACTTTCCTCGCTTAATTTTTACTATTTCCATTGCATTGACAATGTCTATCTAATTAGAGAATGTAGTAGGTGTACCTTCTAAAAAACTTTTTTTGTCTTTCATTTCAAGAAATTTAGGACCTACTGCTGCAGTTCTATATAAGATGTCCCACAGTTCTTGAGCATGGGTGGCTAGCTGGTTGACCAACTACCACTCGTATCTTCCATGCAATATTCTTGCTCAAATTGAGGAATTGAGCCTCCTGTATATGTTGCGGGAAAAGATGTTAAGGAGAATTAATAGAGAAGGGACAAACCACACAGATTTGCACTATGATAATAATACTCACTTCTTCAACGTCTTTGGTGTATGGGAACATATGGGCATGGACATTAAATATTACAATCTACAAATAGAGATTGTCAATTTATGTGATTGGCCAATGTCTATTTACCAAGAAATTCAAGACCTTTTCCTAGCTAGATACATCTGGAAGGTGTGCATTCGACCAATAGTTATCATACGTAAGCACAATCTTACAAACCAACTAAGCATGAGGTTTATGAGATTCCTCAAGGGGGAATATCTAATTAGTAATCACATAGGTCCTGTGGAGGAATGGTTGTTGGTCATGTTCAAATTCAACCACGTTGTCAGGTTTGAGATCCACCATGTCAAGCCCTCCTTCAGGCTGCTACATGAGAATTATAGGGTGCCAACATTATATGCTACCAATTCCACCTTGACAATCAAAGTGCGGAAAATGATTCTGGATGCTGAGAATGCAAAGATTATACCTGTTCGTAAATGGTTGACATAGTTCTTGGTGTTAGCAGTATTAAATGTGGATTGTAATTTTCTTCAAATTGTATAATATTGACTCAAAATGTTTTTACATTTCACTGTGTGATACGAATTGTTCTTATAAAATTTGAAGGTGAACTTGAAAGCACTATTTTGTTACATTCTACATAACAAACATTGTTGTCTTTCAAGAAGAATTGAGAAGTGAGGGACAACCCTCAGTGTTTTCCATTCTGCAACTTTTCTTGTGCAATCTTCTCTTCGAAACGTATAAGGATATTGAAATGGAATGTTTGCTGCAAGTAATGGGTTGTTAGAAAATATGAAGGTGAAATTTAATACACTATTTTGTTATAGTCTACATAATAGACATTGTTTTCTTTCAAGAATAATTGAGAAGTGAGGGACAACCCTCTAGGTTTTCCATTCTGCAACTTTTTTTGCGCATCTTCTCTTTGAAATGTATAAGGATATTGAAATGGAAAGTTTGCTGCAAGTAATGGGTTGTTAGAAAATATGAAGATGAACTTTAATACATTTTTTTGTTATAGTCTGCATAACAAAAACTATTCTCCTAGAACAAGATTTCAGAGGTGAGAGACAACCCTGCATGTTTTCCATTTTGCAAATTTTTTTCAGCATAGTGTGTTCCAAACATATAAGGAAATTAAAATGGAATGTTTGCTGCAAGTAAGGGTTGTAATAAAATATGAAGGTGAACTTAAATACACTATTTTGTTACATTCAACATAATAGAAAGTGTTGTCTTTGATGCAATAGTGAATAAATCAATGACACACTCTATTTTTCAGTTATTTTCCTTCATTTTTTGTGTTTGAGGCCATAGTACGGCCATATTTTTGGGATAAATCGTCTCCTCCTCCATTGTACATTATAGCCCTATGAGTCTACTTTATGATTAATTTTGTTTCATATAAATCCATTTACAATTCTCAAAGATATTGAAGTTTTTCTCTAGGCAGCTAAAACCCTGTGTTAAGGTAAACAATGTATAACAAAAATTGTGTTTGTCAGATTTGCACCAGTGGAATCTCCTGAAAATTGGTGAGAGGAATGTTTGATGAGTATTCTAAATGATGTGAATTTTTAAGAGCATGGTAAGGTGGTTTTGGGCAGTTATCATGAATCCCAAGGTCTGGAAAATGCGTAAAAGTAAAATCTATAAATGTCTCTATACATTGGTGACTTGATGAGTTTGTTTGTGGAATATGAGTCGTTGTTGTGTAATTTTGTTTTCCATAGGTTTTTGGGCATAGGTGATTCCATTCCAAGATAGGGATTGGTCAATTTATGAATATTTGGAGACCATTGATTGACTGTCATGTCAGGACAGAGTTGTCAAAAGGCATAGGTTAAGGATAGTCTATTTTGAAAGTTTACATATCGAGATGTTTAAGTTGGGGATTGATTTTTTTCTATCATTTGTTGTTGGTTAAAGTGTTTTGAGGAATCTACCAGAGGTTTTTGGGCCTAGTTTTTAGTTTGGGTCTTTTCAAACAAGGGTTTTCTAAAGGAAAGTTTCCTGAAAAGTGGAGTTTTCTAGTTTAGTGATCTGAGTTGTTTGACCCCTGCATTGTCATCAAACGTTTCTTGCAAGCAAGGGAAGTTATAAAAATATGAAGGTGATATTGAATACATTGTGTTCTTATGGTGTACATAACAATGCCTATTGTCTTTCAACAAGATTTAAAAAGTGAGGGACAACCAAGTGTTTTTTCCATCTTGCAACTTTTTTTGTGCATCTTGTGTTCCGAATGTATAATGATATTGAAATGGAATGTTTGTTGCACGTAAGGGTGGTTATAAAATATGAAGGTGAACTTGAATACATTTTCTTCTTATGATGTGCATAACACTAACCGTTGTCTTTGAACAAGATATCAAAAGTGTGGAACAACCCTATGTTTTTTCCATCCTGCAACTTTTTTTGTGCATCTTGTGTTTGAAATGTATAATGGTATTGAAATGGAATGTTTGTTGCAAGTAAGGGTGGTTATAAAATATGAAGGTGAACTTCAATACACTGTGTTCTTACAATCTACATAACAGTAAGTGTTGTCTTTGAACAAGATTTCAAAAGTGTGGGACAACCTTGTGTGTTTTCCATCTTGCAACAATTATGTAAAATTTGTGTTCAAAACATATGAACAAATAGTGAACAAGAGTGTTTTTCTAAAAGTAAGGGGTGTCATAAAACAAGAAAGTGAAATTGAAAACATTCTTTTATTATAGTCCGGGAAAAATAAGAAGTGAGTCACAACCCACTGTGTTTTCCATGATGCAACTATTATGTAAATTTTGTGTTGGAAACATATGAGCAGATATTGAAAAAGAGTGTTTTTTCTCAAAGTAAGGGTTGTCAACAAACAAGAAGGTGAACTTGAAAACATTCATTTATTATAGCCTACATAAAACAAGAAGTGAGCCACGACCCACTATGTTTTCCATGATGCAACTGTTATGTAAATTTTGTGTTGGAAACATATTCGAGCAGATATTGAAAAAGAGTGTTTTTCTCAAAGTAAGGGTTGTGAACAAACAAGAAGGTGAACTTCAAAACATTCATTTCTTACAGCCTACATAAAATAAGAAGTGAGCGACAACCCACTATGTTTTCCATGATGCAACTGTTATGTAAATTTTGTGTTGGAAACATATGAGAAAATATTAAAAAAGAGTGCTTTTCTCAAAGTAAGGGTTGTCAACAAATAAGAAGGTGAACTTCAAAAAATTCACTTCTTACAGCCTACATAAAATAAGAAGTGAGCCACAACCCACTGTGTTTTCCATGATGCAACTGTTATGTAAATTATGTGTTGGAAACATATGAGCAGATATTGAAGAAGAGGGTTTTGCTCAAACTAACAGTTGTGAACAAAAAAGAAGGTGAACTTCAAAAGATTTGTTTCTTACAACCTACATAGAATAAGAAGTGAGCCACAACCCAATGTGTTTTCCATGATGCAACTGATATGCAAATTTTGTGTTGGAAACATATGAGCAGATATTGAAGAAGAGTGTTTTGTTGAAAATAAGGGTTGTCAACAAACAAGAAGGTGAACTTCAAACCATTCTTTTGCTACATTTTGCATCAAATAAGAAGTGATTTTCAAAAAACAAGAAGGTGAACTTCAAACCATTCTTTTGCTACATTCTGCATCAAATAAGAAGTGACGCACAACCCACTGTGTATTCCATCATGCAATTGATATGTGCATTTTGTGTTCCAAACATATGAACAAATATTGAAATGGAATGTTTGGTGAAAGCAAGGGTTCTCATAGAAAAAGAGGGTGAACTTCAAAACATTGTTTTGTTAAAGTCTGCATAAAATAAAACGATCATTCAACAAGAATTTAGAAGGGAGTCACAACCCAGTTTGTTTTCTATCATGCAATTGTTATGTGCATTTTCTGTTGGAAATGTATGAGGAGATATTGGAATGGAATATTTTCTAAAACTAAGGGTTGTTAAAAATTATGAAGCTCAACTTCAATACATTGGTTTCTTACAGTGTGCATAATAGAAAGTGGTAGTTGCATGTGCTTACATTTGTAAGTAAGTTTGACATAAATAATAAGACTTGAGGTGGCATTTCCTACCATTATTTGATGGAATTTGTCAGTCTGTAATGAAATTTTACATGGCAAGAAAAAGTGTCATGAAATCTACAAGAACATAGTCTTATATTTTATTTAATTAAGAGCAAAAAATGCTTTTGACCCAGAGATATGAACCGGTGAGGTCACAAAGGGGGGACCTCATCTCTAATATAAATTGTCAAAAAGTAAACCCCAAAGGGATTAGAGCCTTGATGGCAAGATTAACAATAGAACTTAACAATCGCAAAATGGAAAAAGAAATTCCATTTTTACTCAGCCAACTAGTTATCAAAATTGAAAATGGACTTGCTTACATTTTTGGAGCATATAAAATATAAAACATTTCATGAAATATGAAAGTGGACTTAAATGCATTTATGGAGCATTAGAAATAATCGTAGATCATAAGGAAATAACTAACAGGGGACAATGTGTTTTCCAAAACTACAATCAATGCAAGTAGTTTATGTGTTCCAATCACATGGAAAAAGGAAATATTCCATTTCCACTCTACCTAATAGTCATTCTAAAAATTGAAAGTGGAATTTATTTCTTTTTGGGAGCATATGAAATAAATAATTTTTGAGAAGAAAATAACTGATAGGGGATAGTGTGTTTTCCAACACTGCAAGGAATGCAAGCATTTTATTTGTTCTAATCACGTGGAAAAGGGAAATCTGCCATCTCCACCCTAGGAAAGACTTGCTCTAAAAATTCAAAGTGGAATTCATTGCATTATTGGTCGTAATGAAAGAAATACCTATCATAACAAAATAACTGATAGGGGACTATTTTTTCCAAGACTGCAAACACTGCTAGCATTTTATTTGTTTCAATCACATGGAAAAAGGAAATATGCCATATACAGTCAACAAAATACTTGTTCTAAACATTGAAAGTTGAGTTCAATACATTTTTGATTGCAATGAAACAATTACATGGCTATGAAAAGTCTGATATGAAATGGATAACAATTATGTCTTCCAATGACATGAAATTAATATATATGTTCAGTATAATTGTTCAGTAATCAAATAATTAGAGAGGCCCATGAAAAGTATCATATCAAATGTATAACAACATAGTGTTCAAACATATGAAAATGGTGTATCTCTACACCACAATTGTTCAATAATCAAATAAAGAATGACACAATGCAAAATCAATATTCGAAGCCTGTCTCATCCATTCCTACAGTGCCTATTCTTTGCAATTGAGTTCATGCCTGCGTAATATATGACACGTTTCTTAGGGTCCTTGTGTATTTCGAGAGGGGTGATTCCAATTCCATGAACCCTCACAGATGATGAACGTGAAACAACATATTTTTTCATAGGTTGTGCTTTGTCCTTGGCAGGTTTAACACCTTCACTCTATAGCAAAAAATTAATGAGAATTAACGTATGCATGGAAAAAATATACATAGTATGATATATATACACCAACATATCATTTATGTGTACCTCTGGAATAAAATGCTTCATCTCGGCGAGCTTCCATATGGAGAAGCTACCCATGCACTCTCTGGCGGTCTCTGTGCCATGACATGGAAAAAGCATGTAGCGTTCACCAGCAATGGCCTCAACAATGCTGACTCTTACACAATTTTCTGGGTGCTTAAAGTAGTGGGTCTCATCATTTCTATCGACAACATGTACGATGTCTTTTACAACCTATTTACGCAACCTCCAAAGTTCGACGTGATCACCAACCTTAAAAGTTATGCCCTTAAACTCTATCATTTGTTCATCCACTAGATTTAGCTGCAATGGAAACATCATTGATGTGAAGCATAATTGAAGGAAAATTAAAAGATTCATAAATAAATGAGAAAAAAAGCATGGAAGTGTGTTGGGATTGATACCAATACAGATGTCACACTGCAGCTCTCCCCATCCCCATGTCCATCTTTATTGCTAGCTCCCCCTTGCAGGCCAACGCTCTCCTTGTCCCCATGTCCATCTTTATTACCGTCTCCCACTTGCAAGCCAGTTCTCTCCCCATCCCCATGTCCATCTTTATTACCCTCTCCAACTTGCAAGGAAGTGCTCTCCCCATCCCCATGTACATCTTTATTACCCTCTCCCAATTGCAAGGCAATGCTCTCCCCATCCCCGTGTTCATCTTTATTACCCTCTCCCACTTGCAAGCCAGTGCTCTCCCCATCCCCATGTCTATCTTTGTTGCCATCTCCCCCTTGTAGGCCAGTGCTCTCCTCAACCCCATGTCCATCTTTATCAGCCTCTCCAACTTGCAAGCCAGTGCTCTCCCTGTCCCCATGTCCATCTCTATTACCCAGTTCCACATGCAAGCCAATGTTCTCCCCATCCTAATGTCCATATCTGTTACCCTGTCCCACTTGGAGGCCAGTGCTCTCCCCATCCCCGTGTCCATCTTTATTTCCCAACTTCGCTTGTAGGCCAGTGCTCTCCCCATTCGCATGTCCATCTCTATTACCCTCTCCCATTTCAATTGCAACAACATGGACAATTAGGTCAAGGCCAACACTCCATTGTTCATCCTTGCCCTATAATAGCAGAAATTCAAAGGTCAATTCAAATTCAGCTGCATGCAATCAATTCATTCAAATAATCAAAACATACATTAAATAAAAGAATTGCAATTCACCGTTTCTTCTAGTTCGTCCATGTCAAGGCACCTTGACACTTTTGACCATATACACTCCTTCGTCTTCAGCTCAACATTGTTAGATGGTAGGTTGGGAGGAACATCATCTTGTTCTTCCATGGCATATTCTTCGTCTTCCCTTGAACTCGAATGGAGGGTAGGACTCTGTTGTTCATTGTTGCCTTGTAATATCAAGAATTGAAATGTCACATAAAATTTAGATGCATGCAACAAATTCATTGAAATAATCAAAACAAACATTAAATAGAAGATTTGGAAATCACTGTTTCTTCTCATTTCTTCTTGTGAGGGCATGAGGAAACTTTAGACTGTATACACTCCTTTTCCTCTCAACATTGCTAGATGAGGGGTTGGGAGGAACATCATCTTCTTCTTCCATGTCATCTGATTCCTCTTCCAAATCAATAGTATCCTATTGGAGGGAAGGAATCCATTATTAATCAATGCCCTGTAATAGCAAGAATTGAAACGTCGCATCAAATTTAGATGCATGCAACGAATTCATTGAAATAATGTAAAGAAACATCAAACATAAGATTTTGAAATCACCGTTTCTTCTCGTTTCTTCTTGTGAAGGCATGAGGAATCTTAGGACCGTATACGCTCCTTCTTCCTCTCAACATTGGTAGATAGGGGGTTGGGAGGAACAACATCATCTTCTTCCATGTCCTTCGCTTTTTCTTTGAAATTAATAGTAGCGTGTTCTATTTTAGGACTTCGTTCATCATTGCCCTGTAATAGTAGGAATTAAAATGTCACATCAAATTTAGATGCATTCAATGAATTCATTGAAATAATCAAAACAAACATTAAATAGAAGATTACAAAATCATCGTTTCTTCTCATTTCTTCTTGTGATGGCATGAGGAATCTTTAGACCGTATATGGTCCTTATTCTTCTTCTTCTTATTATTCTTCTCAATGGTATATGACGGGTTAGGAGGAACAACGTTATCTTGTTCTTCCATGGTGTGTGCTTCGTCTTCCCAATCAAGAGTATCCTCTTTGAGGGTAGGACTCCATTGTTCATCATTGCCCTGTAATAGTAGGATTTCAAATGTCACATCACATTCTGATGCAAGCAACCAATTAATTAAAATAATCAAAACAAACATTAAATAGAATATTCGAAAATCACCATTTTCTCTCACTTCTTCTTGTGAGGGCAAAAGGAAAATTTATACTATATATGCTCCTTCTTCTAAATTTTATACGGTAGGTTGGGAGGAACATCATCTTGTTCATCCATGGCCTCCACTTCATCTTCCAACTCAAGAGTATCCTCTTGGAGGGCAAGAATCGACTATTCATCGTTCCCTTGTAATAGAAAGAATTTTGAAATGTCACATCAAAATTAGATGCATGCAATGAATTCATTGAAATAAGCAAAAAAAACATCAAATAGAAGATATTGAAATCACCGTTTGTACTCATTTCTTCTTGTGAGGGCATGAGGAAATTTTAAACCGTACATGCTTCTTCTTCTTCTCAATGTTAGATAGGGGGTTTGGAGGAACAACATCATCTTGTGCTTCCGTGGGAAATGCTTCATCTTCCAATGCAACAAAAACCTGCTTGAGGGCAACAACCCATCGTTCATCATTGTTGTGTAATAAGAGGAATTAAAACGTCACATCAAACTCAAATGCATGCAACCAATTCATTCAAATAATCAAAACAAACATTAGATTAAATAGAATATTTCAAGATCACCATTTGTTTTTTTTTCTTCCTCAGAGGGTGCCTTGAAACTTTCAACCGTGTATGATGCTTCTTTTGAATGTTAGACACAGGGTTGGGAGGAACAACATCATCTTCACCTTTCGTGGGCACAACTTCCTCTAGCGAATCAACACTACTCTGCTAGGGGGAAGAAACTGCTTCTCAACCATCACCCTGTCATGTCATGCAAGTTAACATTAGGTGAACCTTGTATGCATCAGAACAAAAAATATGAAGCAAGGAAAATTTAGATTTAACAATTCAGTTCGACTTTACCATTCCTTCATGTCTCTTTCTCTCCTGCAATTGTAATATTCTTTTCCTTCTCTGCTCCTTCCTCTTGTGACTATTGTATAATTCCATTAGCTTCTTCACCCCATCCTTTCCTTATTGGGGAAGTTGAAGGAAGATTTGTTTCTCATACTTTTGATAGACATGTCTAATAATACACTCCTGCTATAGATGTTGTAGATTCATTTGGTACTTTGTATTTTCCACCTTCTTTAGAAGGTACTATTTCAATTTATCAAGGGGGGGAGTGGGTTATTTTGGTTCCCCCCCAACATAGCTTGGCCACGCTTTGGTGCCTCAAGAATAGGAAGGTGGTGATGCTGAAACCTATGCATGTTGAACATTCTCCAATCATAATACTTTCTCGTTCATTCTTCTACAATACAATAATATATATATCTACCATTCACCACTTCTCTTTTGTATTCAATAGCAACCTGCACAACAAGTTTGGAAAAGAAAATCACTTAATATATTTGATATTCAAACAAATTACACACAACCAAATGATGCAATAATTCAGTTATTATATCTACCTTCCCGTCCACCACATCACCCCATGCTTCATTGGATCCCTCTCCATCCTTAGGGTCTCCCTTTGTATGCTTTTCCTTTTAGTTGTGGACTATGGCAAGAGTTTCATGATCTCCTTGATTATTTTCTTGAATCAAAGGAATGATATACCGCTAAAATCAGTATATTTGTAACAAACATGATATTTTCTAACTGAATTTGTAAAGCATTATGATTAAAGCATAGAAAGGGAAGGGAAATTGGTAGTTCACAATTAATTATCGAACACGTCGCTGCCTTAGGGTTCATCGTTTTCCTAAACCGAGGGGACTTCCTCTGTACCATGGTTGCTGCCTCTTGATTAAAACATTCCCAATTTCCAAACAACATCATAACCACTTATGAGAGATTAAAATTATACATTTGTGATGGGAGATTAAAATACTTTCATTTAAGGCTTTTTATGTTTAAAAAGACTTGTTTTTATTGTTAATTGACATAACTGGTGTTAGACTATAGATTAACATATTTGCTTATTTTACTTTATGTTTAACTAAATTAGCAGATATTTTGGAAGTAATAGCTTATGTTAAATGCGTTGCTTTATGATAACTTTGGATGAGATGATTATGCTGCATTAATCTTTATTGCCATGAGTGTTGTCCTTTTCATAAGGGTTTTTAACAAGGTATCTAAAAGATTGATGAGACGGTTAAACTCTCTATCTAATCGTAAGGAATGACTATGCCATAGATAGGCCCTACTGGATAATGAGTCACTCAAAATCTGAATCGACTTCTTCATAGTCGGTTGAGGAACTTCTACTTCCAACGCCAATCTGGCGTAGTTCTGGCATAATCCTCCATAGTCAACTTCAGTTCTATTTTTATTTTCATTTTGTAATCTGTAGATGGTCTCCTTAAGTTTTGGCAGTTAACGCCATGTTAGAAGCTAATAAGGATATTTTATAAATATCCACATTTTGGTCTTAGTTAGGAGTTAGATAATTTTCAATTAGAATTTTCTGAAATCACAAGCAATACTTTGTTCTACATTCTACTTTTGATCAATGAGAAAGGAAGCAAGAAGTTAATTAATTCACTGTGTTGAAGGATCTTACCTGGGGAAGAGCAGGGCCCGCTCAACCTTTGGAACGATCTTATGCTATTTTTGTGAAGTGTTGTTATTTTCTAATATTAAAATTTGTAGTAGAAACTGATTTTGAATTGTTCAATCGTTAAAGTCATCTTCTATCTTGGTAAATGTTAAGATCAGATAATTTGTTTGCAATTGCATTTTGAAGTTTCAGTTATTATGGCTAAGATCGAATCATTTGAATGTTTAGATTTGTTTATGAGAAATGATAAATTGAACCATTGGAATTGTTGAACAAGTTTCTTTTATAAACTAGGTTTAGATACCATCTGAATCAATTAGAATTAACGTTTTTTTGTTAGGTTTCATTAAAGCAATGTTAGGAATTTATGGATATATGGAGTTGAAGTCTGTTCATGGAGATTAGTCTTTATGCTTTTTAGAATAATCGTCATTTTCTTGCAATTCATTTATGCTTTTAAATTAGCATTTACTTTCCAACAATTAAATTATGGATTTATTTTAAAGGAAAATAGAATTAATTTGGAATTCTTTATTTTAGATTAAGGATTAAAGTAATCATTAATTGTCTCCATGAATTGGTCTAAATTGAAGTCAATAAAGTCAGAATTAAGTCAGTAGAATTTTAAATTAGAAGTTAAAGTAGATTTAGTCTTAGGAATCAGTCGCTACAGTTTAGCTCTTGAAAGCTCCTGAAGATCCCCCAAGAGATCCTAAAAGCTCCTCAAGTAGGCAGAATGATACTTGAAGTCACTGTTTACAATACAAAGCCCCCAAAAATAATTTGTGACAACTATCCTTATCACATATTGCTCTGAGACACACTTGGTTTGATAAGAGAATTAATTAAATGATGCAAGTTGTGACATCAATGACCTTACCCATCATTTTTGGCACCATTGCTGGGGATACTTAAATGATTTGGCTATTTAGTGTGAAGCCTTAGTGTTGATAGGGAAGATAGATCTGAAATAGTGGATGAGACGAAGCATAGACCAACTAGGAAGGTTTCTTCCATGAAACATTGACATTATAAGAAATCTTGATTTTAATCAAGAGGATATCTAGCAATACCAGATTGAAAATCAAGAATTTTTTTAGGAAAACCCCATTGAAAATCAAGAAGAGAAAAAAAATCTGATTCCAAGAGAAGAAATGGGTGATCAACCGGTATGTCCGTTGGCAAATAGAACCTTTTCAAATCCTATCAATCTTGAAAGACAACTTGATGAACCCCCTATGAAAAACATTTCGCCCTCAATTCTTCCAACATTTAGGGGAAATACTACAGAAGACCCTAATCAACTCCTATTTGAATTCAAAATTTTATGCCAAACCTATGATTATTCAACTGATAATCAGAATTTGAAGCAATTTCCTTCAACTTTGAAAGAATCGACTTTAAGATGATTTATGGGTTTAGGGTCAGGAACGATTAGGACTTGGCAATAGATGGAGACCGAATTCTTGGAAAAATACCAAGATTACTATCAGGTGAGAGATAGAAAGGAAGAACTGTTTAACATAAAGCAATTAGAGGACGAAAGTCTAGAAGACTATGCTGATAGATTTCAATTTGTACATCAAAGGTGCACTAATGGGCTATATGACCAAATCAGCAAAACAATTTTCATGAGAGGGATTGAAGATGAGTCTAGAGAATCCTTGAACCTGATGGGAAAGGGAGACATTAACAAACTTTCCTTGGACGGCATTGTGGAGATTTGTAGAAACTAATGTAGAACTAGAGTGGGGACTCGAAACTCTAGGAGGAACAAGACTCACATCACTGATGTATCTGAAGTAATGGAAGAATTGGCCAACATGAAGATTGATATGCTAATACATCTTAACATGCAAGGAGAAAAGAGGACCACTGAACCATTATCAATTATTGTTCCAAATGTAGGGGAAAACACCTTTTGAGGGAATGCCCATTAAATCAGATTGAAATTTGTGAGATTTGTGAAAAACCACACCCAACCAGTTCTTGCAATCTTTTGGCAAGAATAAAGAGCAATATTAAGAAACCACTAGTAATTGAGGAAGAGCTCAATTACATTGGCCAAAGAACTCAGAACCAAGGGTATAACACAAATCCAAGACAATATGGTTCACAATCAAACTGGAATCAAACCCATGGAAAAACCAAAATAAGTGGACCCCACAATATCAGCCACAACCCCAACCTACATATTGGGGGAAACCAAAGTGGATGAATCCCCAATGGAACCAATTGTAGTGGCAATCTAACTAGCAACCACAATGGCAAGAAAATCAATCCTCATGGCAGCGAAATCACAACCAATTCCAACCATGGAAGAATTAGGGAAAAAAATTACCATGGGTACAAACACCTCCAACCCTTAATGCCCCTAATACTTCCAATGATCAAGTGAATCAACCCCAAATGCCAGCTCAACTGGTTTCCAATCCAAAAAATGCACGAACTGATACAAACAACCCGAATGTAAATGTAATAGATGTTAGTGACATTCAGCTGAGAAGTCGAAATGTACAAACTGCACCAGCCAAGACAATTCTAGAAAGAGAGGAAGAAAACATAGAACAAATGTTGGAAGAAAAACAAACTGTCGAACAAGCTCCCTATCTCGAGAGATTGCACGAAGAGAAAACTACTCCTTAAACCTCTTCCCCTCCCTACATGAATGTAATTGATTCACAACTTCTAAGACAGTTGAAAAAGATTAACATTAAGATACCTCTGTTATAGGCAATCAAGGATATACCAGAAATCAATCAGTTAGTAAAATCCTTGTGGATGAAGACACCAGGAAGGAAAAAGAAAATGCCTTCAACAATTCAAGTAGGGACTAAACTTACTGATGTGTTATCGGGAAGAATGCTTCCACAGAATATAATGATCCTGGTAGCCCTATCATAACACTAAGTATAAATGGAATTGAAATACCAAATTTCTTGATTAACTTAGGAGCTGCCATAATTGTCATTACATATTATATAGTCAAAAAACAGGGAATGACAACAATTCAGCCAACAAAAACTATTCTGCAGTTAGCTGATCAATCAACTACAAAACCAAAAGGTATTATTGAAGAAATCATAGTCACAATTGATACATGGGATTCCCCATTCGAATTTTTTGGTTCTCAAAGCCAGAAGGAAAGATTTTGGATACCCAATCATATTAGGCAGACCATGGTTGGCTACCGTTGTAACCTTAATAGACTGTGGATCAGGAAGCATGATAATCACTAATGGAAAAAAAAAAGAATTGTCACTTTATCCACCTGCACAACCATCACTTCAAGCAAACACCCAACTTTGGGTGGATGAGGATTTAGATTTGGAAGGTGATGGTATTGTGGAATTAGCTATGGTAACCATAAGTGAACATATCCAGGAATGTGAAGAACAAGAGATAACTTCAGAAAGTGAACAAGATAATTGTCAAACAACATTACATGAACAACACTGTTGTCCTCTGAATACTCTTGTAGAAGAATCAGTAAATTCTAAAATAGACGTAAAGGAAATTACAGTCGTAGGAGATAGATCCCTTAATATCAATTCAACCTTATCCCCAATGCAAGAGGAAAAATTGAAATAAATTTTAGAAAAACACACCACAGAGTTTGCTTGGGAATATATTGATATGAGAGGTATTCATCCTTCAATTTGTAGTCATCACATCTACATGGAAGATGTCAGACCAATAAGACAAGGACAAAGGAAAATTAATCTTGTTCTTCGTGACATTGTAAAAATAGAAATTGAGAAGTTGCTTAATGTGGGATTCATATACCCAATATCTAATAGTCAGTGGGTCTCTCCAGTGGTTATCATTCCAAAGAAAAATGGTAAATGGAGAGTCTGCATAGACTATAGAGAATTGAATAAGGCCACAAAAAAAGACCATTTCCCATTGCCATCTATTGACCAAGTACTAGACAATCTAGCAGGCAACAACTACTTCTCATTTCTTGATAGCTTTAGTGGATATAAACAAATCCAAGTAGCCCCTGAAGATCAAGGAAAAACTACCTTTACCTGTCCTTGGGGTATGTATGCATATACAGTCTTACCATTTGGACTATGCAATGCACCTGCGACATTTCAAAGAGCGGTACTTGCAATATTTGCCGATTTCACCACTTCATGTGTAGAAATATATATGGATGACTTTACAATCCATACTAAAACATATGATGAAGCATTACAAAACCTAGAAATTTTTTTACAACGTTGCAACGATCATAGGTTATCACTCAATCAGGAGAAAAGTTCCATTATGATGACAAAGGGAATTGTTCTGGGACATCACATCTCAAAAGAGGGGATAAAGGTTGATCCCAAGATAGTTGAGATCATACAGAACATTAAAATCCCAAAGAACCAAACTAGAGTAAGAAGTTTTCTTGGACATGTAGGGTATTACAGAAGATTTATAGAAGGATTTAGTAAAATAGCATCACCACTATTCACCATGCTCAAAAAAGAAGAAGAATTTGTATGGATAGAGGATTGTCAAAAATCCTTTGAAACAATTAAGATAGCTCTAACAACTTCACCCATTATCAAAGGACCAGTTTGGGGAGATCCTTTTCACATACATGCAGATGCATCTAATTTGGCCATTGGTGCAGTTTTAGGAAAAAAAGATAAAAACGATGCCATGCATGTGATTTACTATGTTAGCAAAAACTTAAATCCTGCTGAAAGAAACTACACAACAACAAAGAAGGAATTTTTAGCTGTGGTATATGCAATAAATAATTTCAGACATTATATTATAGGCTATAAAATCTACGTACATATAGACCATGCTGCAATCAGATATCTAATGAATAAGGCAGTGGTAGGTGGATGTGTTATCAGATGGTTACTTTTATTGCAAGAATTTGATGTAACTATTGTTGATAAGCCTGGAAAGGACAATGTTGTTGCTGACTTTCTTTCCATAATTTTTTTAAAGGATAATCAAGAACTAGTGGATGATGCATTTCCAGACGAACACTTATTTTCTATATCAGTTCATCCACCATGCTTTGCTGATTTGGAAAATTACCTTGTTATAGGAAAATGTCCAAGCCAATTTAGTAATAAGCAAAAAAGGAGGTTAATCCGTGAAAGTTCCAGATTTCAATGGATTAATGGTCTTCTATTTAAATTATGTCTTGACCATGTTTTACGCAGATGTGTAACAAAATCGGAAGTTTATGATGTAGTGCATGCTTGCCATCACGAACCTGAAGGAGGACACTTTTTAATTGTAAGAACAGCTCACAAAATCCTTGGGGCTAGCTACTTTTGGCTAACAATGACAAAAGATGCAACATTCTTTGTCAGACACCATGATGAGTGCCAAAGAATGGGGAAGCATACAATAGCCATGGAGATGCCGATGCATCCACAAATATCCCTTGAACCATTTGAAAAGTGGGGCATCAACTTTGTGGGACCAATAGATCCACCTTCTAGGGGTCAGAGATATATCTTTTTTTGTACCGATTATGCAACAAAATGGGCTAAGGTGAAGGCACTACTAGCAACAAAAGAAGATAAAGTTGCAGACTTTCTGTACAAGAAAATTCTCCAACAGTTTGGTGCACCTAGAGAAATTGTTTTAGATTAGGGACCGCAATTTGTGTCAGCAATGATGGAAGCACTTTTATAGAGGTACCAAATATAACTCACATAAAATCTTCGCCTTATCACCCACAAGAGAATGGACAAGTAGAGGCCACAAATAGAGAATTGGAGAATATTCTAACAAAAATAGTTTCTTTGAAGAAAAAAATTGGGTAGATAGGCTAGATGAAGTAGTCTAGGCCTATAACACCACGTGGAAAACAACGACTGGGTTCTCTCCATATGAACTTGTGTATGGAAAGAAACTAGTCATGCCAATTGAATTTGAGTTGAAAACATTGAAGACAATAGTAGAAGTTGGAATTGACCTGCTAGAAGCATAAAAAAGTAGAATTTTGCAGCTTAATAAACTTGATGAAATGAGAATGGAGGTACTTCAGCATATAGAAGCGATTCAAAAGAAAAGGAAGGAATGACACGATAAACATATTGTGTCCAGACAGTTCAGAGAGGGAGATTGGGTGCTATTATTTGACTCCAAATTTGAAGAGTTTAAAGGAAAGTTCCATACCAGATGGTTGGGACCTTATGAGATACAACAAGTGTTCGAGAATGGAGTTGTCTAGTTAGTTCTGATTGATGGGGATAAAAGAGTCATGTTAGTTAATGGTCATTGACTAAAAACTTACCATAAGCTAGCAACAAAGGAGGAATTTCTGGATGAAGTGCAACACAGAATTGAACATTTTCTCATGGAAGATATCTCTTCTATGAGAGAAGATCTTTGAACCTTTGAAGAAGGAAAATAAACAAGGTAAATTGAAAACTAGCAATTGGCGGTTTTCCTTGAGAAAAATGGAAGTAAATTGAAAACCAACAAATAGCGGTTTACTTTCAAGAGAAACAAATAAATAAATAAATAAAATTGATGACTGAAAACTAGAAATGGTGGTCTATCTAAGTTAACTTCTGCAAGCTCCTGAAGGCTCCTGAAGATCTTGAAGAATGAAGACTTTGAAGACTCCGTCTTTGCTTGAGAGCTCCTGAAGATTCCTGAAATTCCAAGCTCCTAAGAGCTCCTGAAGACTCTTGATGAACTCCTAAAGGCTCTTGAAGAACTCAAAGGCTCAAAATAAATTAAGGTGTGCATTTAATGTGAATATTGTTTTCAAAATCATTTTCTAAGGTAGTTAGACTAATTTAAATTAAGTAAATATTTATGAGTCTAGACATCTCCTCCACAATGTTAATTAAATGATAATAATAATTCCACTTTTATTCATTTCAAAAAGTGATAGATTGTTAGAATAAGGAATGATGTGACATGGATGATGTCAGTCGAGGACAAAGGATATCTTCATGATTCAGTTATCTTTTCAAAAATCCTCCCAAGTACATGATGACATGTGTAATGAATGCCGCCAACCTTGAGAATTGAATTGCAAGTTTCAAGTTGTGGCGTGCGAATTGTCCAGAGCAGTAAGGAATTAAATGTAGGCTATTAATGGCATGTTATGTCATTTTCAAAATTGGCTGGTCCCAAATCAAGAAACAAATTATTCCACACCTTTTTGGTAAGTAATTCAGACTGCCAGTTGAAGTCCACTAGTGAAGTCCACCATTTTTGACAGAGAAAGATGGGGAATAAGAGAAATTATGAAACATAGAACTTCAATCTTGATTCAGAGATGAGAAGATTGTTTGAAGAAGCTAGGTGGCTAAATTTTGTGATGCAGTATGAAGGCTTCCAACTAGAAATGGCTAGAGAATTTGTGACAAATTTCAATGTAAATGTCACTAGGGTAAGGGGAGAAGTAATAGAAGTCACACCATAAATTATAAGTGAAATTTCTAGAATTTCGAATGAAGGAAAACTAGTTAACAAAGGCCGAGTTAAGTTTGAGAAATTGGTGGCTGCATTTCACCAAGAGCCAGAAAGAAAGCCAAAGATACAAATGCACAAAGGAGACCAATGTGGCATAGATCATAATAGTTTGGATGAGCCATGGAGGACTGCTGCAACTTGGCTTATGAAGTTCTTCACCTGCGATGGGCAGTATGGTACAATACTGGGTCCAAGAATGCAACTTTTAATACATTTAAGGTATGGACAGACAAAACCTTCAGCTAGCATAAATTTGCTTGCATTCTTATTTCAACAAGTTTCTTCCATGATTTTAAGAGTAAAAGCTAGGGGGGAATCTTCTATGAAATACCAAGGGTTGATACATTTGATGATTAAAAACCAATTCTTAAAGAAATAAACTGGGAAGTAGGGATGGTTAGAATTTTTGTCTGCACCTGTAGGAAAGAAAAAAGGGAGACCCACTAGGGGACCCTCAGCCAAAAAGACAAAAATGGAGGAAGGAGAATCTTCCAAGAAAGGGGGAAAAAGAAAATTGCTAGAGATATCTAGGGTAACCCGTACTAGGTCAAAAAGAAGGAGACAAGAAGTCCACGAGGAAAACCCTAGACCTACTAAAACTGTAGTGTCCATTCCTAAAGAGACACTTATAATTCAAACCCCTATTTCCAAAATCCTTGTTAAATCCCTTGAACATGAAGATACTCGTACCCCTATACAATATCCTGAGAGACCTCAAAGTCCCCTGAAAACCCAATGCTTACTCCTGAAGATAACCTTGTTTTTTAAGTCTACAACTCTATTGAAGAGTTTGGCGCACAATCTAAAGAGCAAGAGGGCTCTGAAGAATTTGAACAAGAAGAGACTGTGAAATACCCTATACCTTCCCCACCACATGAGAAGAGGAAAGGGAAAGAACCTTCAATTGAAGAAGAGGGACCCTAAGAAGAATTAGAAACAGAGGAATTACTAAGAACAATGAAAATGTCCTACTTAGAGGCTGAATTAGAACATGAAAGAAGAAATGTGCAATTATTTGAAGAAAAATTAAGAAGAAAAGAAGAGGAATTGCGAAAATTAGTTTGCAAGAATCAAGCAATGGAAAGGAAAGTTGAGCAGAATGAGGCAAGGATTAAAGAATAGTTAAATAAAATAGAGGATGCCTTGCAACAAGCCAATATGCAAGCATTAATAAATGCAGAGGAAATTTCAAAATTGAAGGAAGAGTTGCAACGAAAATAAGAAGAATTAAAACAACAATCCATTCGGTTCTATGCATAAGAAGCCTCTACTTCCTCTGCCCCTCCACGCAGGCTTGCATTACCTTCCATAATTTCTCATATTCCTTCCACTCCTCCTATGCAACCAACTCCAATTCAGCCTCGACACTGTTCTTTGGAATTTTTCAAATATAAAGAGGAAAATAAAGTGTTAAAAGAGTAGATACAAAATTTAGAAAAAGAAAAGAATGAGGAAAAAAGAATACTTGAACGGATGGAAGAAATTAGTACCACCATGCTTTCCATGAGAAGACCTGCTGTAACATATTCTTTGTTTCTTAGAGAAAAGTTCTTAAAATGGAAAATAAATCAGTTAATTCTGGGAAGGAGTTTGGATTACAATGAAGAACATGATTTCCTTAAAGATTACTTTAACAGTCACCCTCATATTCAGAATCTAATGTGTGAGTTCTACCAACATGGGTTTTTAATGCGGGATAATGATGACACAATGTTGAATATTTTTTTTTGTGAGCTTCAAATTAGGTCATTTGTTTCTTTAATACAAAACTAGGTGGATTGGTCAAATAGAATGAATAAGTAAAAAGAAGCTCAAAGAAAATATGGATTTCCAATGAGACCTAAAAAGCCACATGGTGAATTATATATCAAAGCTGTAAGATCAATTGTCAGGTTAAATGATGTTAATCCCCTCTATGTCTCAAATCTATTTGATAGCATTGCATCATTCTAGAACATGGAAGAAACACTCCCACCACTAGCACTATGGTCCTGTGAAGAAAGGTACTAGCTTATTCTAGAATTAGTCAGGAGAATGGAGCCAATTAGTTTGAATTATATCAGTTGGAGTTTAGTCAGAGTTAGACATGTTATCACTCTAATCCAACAACAAAAAGAATTCTGGATAGGCATGAGATTCAAAATTCCAATCATTATAATGCCAGCACCAAAGCTAAAGGAAATAACAAATGTACTAGCTCTAGTAATGAGGATGTGGTTTTAGAACTTAAGAGGAAACTATGGCTATGCAATTAATACCAGATTGTCAGAATAGTACAGAGAGGGTTTTTTTGACTGCTGCATCTGGATGGAGGAACTAAACAGAGAAAGAGAGAACACCATAATTCTAGATGATGAACCATGAGGACATGGTCCAAAGCAAGTTGGGGAGAAAATGATGGGAGATTAAAATACTTTCATTTAAGGATTTTTATGTTTAAAAAGACTTTTTTTTATTGTTAATTGACATAACTAGCGGTAGACAATAGATTAACATATTTGCTTATTTTACTTTATGTTTAACTAAATTAGCAAATATTTTGGAAGTAATAGCTTATGTTAAATGTGTTGCTTTATGATAACTTTGGATGAGATGATTATGCCGCATTAATCTTTATTTCCATGATTGTTGTCCTTTTCATAAGGGTTTTTAATAGGGTATCTAAAAGATTGATGAGATAGTTAAACCCTCTATCTAATCCTAAGGAATGACTATGCCATAGATAGGCCCTATTGGATAATGAGTCACTCAAAATCTGAATCGACTTCTTCATAGTCAGTTGAGGAACTTCTACTTCCACTGCTAATTTGGCATAGTTCTGGCATAATCCTCCATGGTCAACTTCAGTTCTATTTTTAGTTTCATTTTGTAATCTGTAGATGGTCGCCTTAAGTTTTGGCAGTTAATGCCATGTTAGAAGTGAATAAGGATATTTTATAAATATCCACATTTTGGTCTTAGTTAGGAGTTAGATAATTTGCAATTATAATTTTCTGAAATCACAAGTAATACTTTGTTCTGCATTCTACTTTTGATCAATGAGAAAGGAAGCAAGAAGTTAATTAATTCACTGTGTTGAAGGATCTTACCTGAGGAAGAGCAGGGCCCGCTCAACCTTTGGAACAATCTTATGGTATTTTTGTGAAGTGTTGCTATTTTTTGATATTAAAATCTGTAGTAGAAACTAATTTTGAATTGTTCAATCGTTAAAATCATCTTCTATCTTGGTAAATGTTAAGATCAGATAATTTGTTTGCAATTGTGTTTTAAAGTTTCAGTTATTATGGTTAAGATCGAATCGTTTGAATGTTTAGATTTGTTTATGATAAATGATAAATTGAACCATTGGAATTATTGAACAAGTTTCTTTTATAAATTAGGTTTAGATACCATTTGAATCAATTAGAATTAACATTTGTTTGTTAGGTTTCATTAAAGTAATGCTAGGAATTTATGGAAAGATGGAGTTGAAGTCTATTCATGGAGATTAGTCTTTATGCTTTTTAGAATAATCATCATTTTCTTGCAATTCATTTATGCTTTTAAATTAGCATTTACTTTCCAACAATTAAATTATGGATTTCTTTTAAAGGAAAATAGAATTAATTTGGAATTCCACATTTTAGATTAAGGATTAAAGTAATCATTAATTGTCTCCATGAATTGGTCTAAATCGAAGTCAATAAAGTCAAAATTAAGTCAACAGAATTTTAAATTAGAAGTTAAAGTAGATTTAATCTTAGGAATCAGTCGCTACAATTTAGCTCCTGAACACTCCTAAAGAGCCCCCAGGACCTCCTCAAAGCTTCTGAAGTAGGCAAAATGATACCTAAAGTCATTTTTTACAGTCCAAACCCCTCAAAAATAATCCATGACAACTATCCTTATCGCATATTGCTCTGAGACACACCCGGTTCAATAAAAGAATTAATTAAATGATGTAAGTTGTGACATCCACAACCTTGCCCATCAATTTGATTGCATCTTGTAATTACCAGATCTTACTTGCACATTTTGTGAACATGACTAACCTGAAGAAGATGCGCTACTATACACCCTTTCAAGTGTGCTATCCACATCAATGACATTCTTCGATGTAGGAAGCAATTTCCCTTTTACAACATGCATCCTTGGTTTCCTATAAACTATAAAAATGTTGCAAGTGTTATGGACAGTTAAAGTTCCAAAATTTATTCCACCATTTTGTAGTAATCAAGTATATGTTTTTTCAATCAAAAGAAGAATTTGAAATGCAAAACCCACACTGTTGTAAAATACTATACAAGTAACCCACTATGTTTTACAACATTCAATTATTTTGTCCGTTTATTTTTTTCAATCACATGAAGGTACTGAATTGCAATGTATACCATAACTAACAGTTGAAATTTTTGGAGGTTCCTTTTTTACATTCATACAGTGTAAATAAGAAAAGCTTTTCAAGACATTCAAACTATTCAGGTTGGAAAACATAGGGTGTTATAAACCATGCAACCCACAAACTATTCTAAAACCCTTTACAAGAAATAACCCTATTAGTTACTCCCCCCACCTCAATTTGGTTAACAGGTTTTTCCCTTGCTTCTCTATTCTTCTTCAAAGACAACACTTTTTGTTATGTAGAATGTAAGAAAACACTATATTCAACTTCACATTCATATTTTATAACCCATTACATGTAGCAAACATTCTATTTGAATATCCTAATACGTTTCGAAGAGAAGATGCACAAAAAAGTTACAAGATGGAAAACACACAAGGTTGTCCGACACTTTTCAAATCTTGTTCAAAGACAATAGTTAGTGTCATGCACACCATAAGAAGGAAATTTATTGAAGTTCACCTTCATATTTAATAACTTCCCTTGCTTACAGCAAAAGTTGCACACAAAATAAAAGAAGATGCAGGATGGAAAACACAAAGGGTTGTCCCTGGCTTCTCAATTTTTCTTGAAAGACAACACTTTATGTTATGCAGACTGTAAGAACACAGTGTATTGAAGTTCACCTTCATAGTTTATAACCCTTACTTACAAAAAACATTCTACTTCAATACCATTATACATTTCGAACACAAGATGCACAAAAAAAGTTGCAGGATGGAAAACACATAGGGTTCTCCCCCCACCCCCCTAGCGCGACAACATTTCATGACAATTGGGAAAATCTCAAGCATACCTTTCTCATTTTGAAAACATGCACTTGTCTCCATCATACATGGATGACACCTTCCAACAATATGGAGCTGAATGGATGAGATTGTGGAAGAGGTGGTGATGTGTGCTCGAGAGAAGAGCTTGTTTTGCAAATATTTTAAAGTAGCTCGAAAGATGCCCAATTTTCATGAAGTGTTGACATGTCTTTTATCTAACGCTTGCATTAGGCATGGAGAGGTTGATGTTTTCATAGAATTCCAAGGCCAACAAGGTTTAATTATAGGTTGGAAAACACTGGGTGTTATTATACCTGCAAACCAATTACCATTTACAAACCCTTCACAAGTAACATCCCAATTCGTTAATGACCCCTCAGTTGAATTTGGATGCTTTTATATATCCCACGCCTGCAAGTCCACCCCATGCTCTCAAACCTTCAAATTTCAACGTGCAAAATGAAAGAACTCGCAACACAATATTTTCCAACCGCCAATTATTCTCCTCATTACATTGTCCCATCATAGGGTTTTTGTATGTTATGATTCCTTTGACATGCATTCTTCTAGGGATAATAGTGGCGTCCAATTGCAAGGAAAAAGTTAATCTCCCTACAAAATATAGTAAAATCAAGCTATTATCCCTGAAAAAACATGTGTTTGAAATGATCACATAATTAAACATAAATGATATCAATTTTCCACAATCCATATTGATTATTGCTAGTTGATTTGTGGATTGGATTATGTAAGAATTTTTACATCAACATTTCGAATCAGACTCCATGATCCAACATCAGGATGAAGAAGACATCATCAGTCATCATGATGTTGGATCATAAAGTCTAGTCTACAACGTTGATGCAAAAATTCTTACACAATCCAATCCACAAATCAACTAGCAATGATAAGTAAACATGTCTTATCCCTAAAGGAGGGAAATACATTATCATGTGTAAGCCATGTCACAAGGAGATCATGTTCTGCAATTGGGAGCAGGCTATTCTCCCTACAAAAATGCATGTCACATGCATCATAACAATCATCTTGTTTTCAAAATAATTGTTTACCATGGAAAAAAATCCCAAAACATGTCATTGAAAATCATTATTTGTAAATAGCAAAAAGCCCAGATGAGGTCCCATTTTTTCTACCATTTTCCACAACTATGTTTTGCAGGTTGGTAGAGAGCAATAGGAAATATGAAATTTTGTAATTTCCTAATGAAATAACTGACAACCCATTGTGGAAATATGAGTGAAATTACCGAATAATGTTTAGAGAAACCAGAAACCATGCACAATATGTAAGAGTTTTGTTTCGGTTTTCTCCAAGAATGTAATGAAGTCCACTTTCAAATTTCACTTTCTTCATCTGATTGGAACAAAACACCCCAATGGAAAAGGTGGCCAGACGGAAAAATAGCACTGATGGAAAGACTTGACGGTCAGATGTTAACTCTGTGGCATGTCTCATAGCTGGAAAAATGTGTTAGCACCACTGGGTTTTCAAAACCATAATTTGGAATGGAGAAAAACCCAAAAAAACATGGCATTCAAAACCATTATTTGTAAATACCAAAAAGAGGTGCCCAGAATGTAATGAAGTCCACTTTCAAATTTTGGAACAACTCTTTAGTACAATCCAAATGTCATTTCAGTTTCTTTATCTGATTGGAACAAATAAAATGCTCACATTATTTGTAGTGTTGGAAAACACACTATCTCTTCTCACTTGCAGAGGGTTTTAGAACAATATATGCATTGCTTGTTTCTTAACAACTAGGGTTTTCCAACATGGGTTTTCCAACATGCATACTTACTAAACAGAAATAATGTCTTCAAGAGCTTTTGTAATATAGACAGTCTCAATGTATTGAAAAACCCTTTCAAAATTTATAAGGACTTTTAATTTGGGAAAAAATTGCATTTAAATTTCCCATGACTAAAAAAAAGTACCAAAAATAATTGCATTTTGGAAAACCCAATGTTGGGTTTCAGTTATTTCAATGTCCTTGTTTAAATGTAAAGGTTGTCTCATGGTGGGTTTCTTGATTCTTAACACCCATGGTTTTGCAACATGGAATGTTACAAGACAGTATGAATTTCTTTGAAATCACACATTCAATTGTTGTGTTTAAATTTCGCACCATTGAAAAAAAAATGTGCAGAAAATAATTGTAAATTATGGGAAACACAGTGTTGGGTTTCAGTTATTTGAATCTCCTTGTTTAAATGTAAAGGGTCATCTCATGGTGGGTTGCTTGCTTCTTAACACCCATGGTTTTGCAACATGGAATGTTACAAAATAGTATGAAAGTCTTCCAAACCACACCTTCCATTGTTTAAATGTTGGGTTTCAGTTATTTCAATGTCCTTGTTTAAATGTAAAGGTTGTCTCATGGTGGGTTTCTTGATTCTTAACACCCATGGTTTTGCAACATGGAATGTTACAAGATAGTATGAATTTCTTTGAAATCACACATTCGATTGTTGTGTTTAAATTTCGCCCATTGAAAAAAAACGTGCAGAAAATAATTGTAAATTATGGGAAACACAGTGTTGGGTTTCAGTTATTTGAATCTCCCTATTTAAATGTAAAGGGTCGTCTCATGGTGGGTTGCCTGCTTCTTAACACCCATGGTTTTGCAACATGGAATGTTACAAAATAGTATTAAATTCTTCCAAACCACACCTTCCATTGTTGTGTTTAAGTTTGAAGTATATAACAAATTTCATGCTTCATAACACACTGCATTTTTCAACCTCCACATCACAACATACCCAAGCCCTTTTTGGTTTTTAAACTAGTATATCTAGGTGTACATTACAAAAAGAAAGAAGACCAATTTATTTCCATTATTGGCAATAATGAATAAACTTGTTGAAAGTGATGAACGTTGTGTAGTGTGTGTTGGAAAACACAATGTGTTTTGAAGCTTGCCTTTACTTATACCCAACCTTTTTCTTGTAATGAAAATATACAAATGTATAGATGGTGTTGTATTTGATGAAATAGCACATATTTCATTTAAGGGGGACTCTATTAACCCTCGACACATAGTGTGATTCATATTACACACTTCATTCTATTTTGCAACAATTCATGTTGGAAAACCCTAGGTGTTAAGAAACAAGCAACCCAAATAGTGTTGTAAAACCCTCTGCAACACTATTGGATACTACTCATCACCTCAATTTGGTTGGTATTCTCCTCCAAGTTGTCCATGTGCACTTAGACCTTCAAATTTCCCTTTCAATGTGCAAATTGTAAAGAAATAGTATTTTCACCTTTCTTTCTCGAAACAAAAAAGCTCCTCGAAAAGGCCCACGTCATTCTCCCATTTTCCCGTGCCAAACAAAACAAACTTGTTGAGAAAGCTTTTCCACCCACCTTTTCCCCCCGACAACAAGCAAGAAAACCCACCTAACGGTGCTGTTAACTCCTACCTAAGCATCGCCCAAATGTTTAGTCCCATCTGCCACTTTCATCACTTTTTCTTTCCATGTATTTTGTTATTCTCATAGCTCTTTTACAATTTTTCTATTTGTCTATAATATTTAGTGCCAAGTAATGTAAACCAAATTTTCAATTAAGTCTGTGGCATTATACCCTGTTTTCACAAGTTATTGCTACCCATTGGCTTTATGAATTCTATTTAATACAATGCATAGAACTATTTCAAGTAATGACTTTTTATATCTGCACATCTTTTGTGGTTTGGTGGTCAGATCAAAACATATTGAAAAAGAGCATAAATAGGATATAGAAATAGCATTCTACAAAATTTCCATCAGATGTTGTTAAAAATGAACCATTTATAACTTACTAAATATTCTAGACAAATAGCGAAATTGTAAAATGAACTATTACAAAAACACTTAAGAACCACAAAAAAATGACAAATGATGGAAAACTAACATTAAATAGAATTTTTAAATATGGAGAAATATTCAACTCAAGAGATAGAAAGGACATTTAAATTAGAACAAGATCATAGGATGGAGTCTCAAGAGGACGTATTTTGATCATTTCTTAAAATAGGAAATACTCACAAAAGCCTTTGTTACTGCTCACATTTCAAAGTGAAGAACATAGTTCAAGTGAAGAACCCAGTTGAAGTGAATAAATTGTTGTTACACCTTGTCTAGATATTGATACAATTTCAAGTAACCACGAATATGGTCCAAACTCAAAATCTGTACGTGCTTTTCCCTTGAATTGGGTTCTTCACTTTGAATGTTGTTTGTAAGTAATTTAACATACTTACATGTCCACATATGAACTCTTTTGGTGAAAGATGTCAAATTAGTGCAAAAAAATTAAGAATCACATGAAAATGACAGTTGATTGAAAACCCCAACATTTCACAATTTCAAACAAATAAAAACTTCTAAATGCATAATAAATTTTGAAAATTTAACTGTCCACTACACTTGCGATTCAACCTATGGAAACCAGAATCACCTGTATTTACTGCAGAAGGTTCACATCCCCTAAAGCATCCTTCTCAATCCACCTGCCCTTATTTTGTTCAATTTTATTTCCTCGCCTATATCAACCACTTGGAAGAAATACAAGTGTTAGTGATAGATTAAATTGGAAAATTAAAGACATTTGGTGCTAGAAATAATTTTTTTTATTCCAAATTTCACCAATATATAATTTATATGTTCTGCTAAGTGCAAAATGCCAGCTTGCACAGACAATAAACAAACATATTAAAATGTATATTGGGAATTTAATTTCCAATTTAACCTATTGCTAACACTAGTAGATATATCAGCAATCATATCTACCATTTTTCCATTTTGCTAGAACTGTGAAGCAATGAACGTTCATTCTGTTGGAGCAATTCATTTGTTCTAATCAAGAGAAAGATAACTTGTAAAAAAAAAACACCTATGTATGTAACATGAGATAAAAGTGGCATTTCATTTTCCTCACTTGATTCAATGAAATAAATGCTCACATTATTTACAGTGTTGGAAAACACACTGTCTCCATATAAGGTGTTTAGAAACAAGCAACCCTTATAGTGTTTGTTAAACCCTCTACAATTGAGAGGAGACAATGCGTTTTCCAACTATGCAAATAATGCGAGCAATTCATTTGTTCCAATTAGGAGAAACCTAACTCATAAACAAAAAAAACCTATTTATGTAACATGAGATCAAATTGGAATTTCATTTTCCTCATCCGATTTGACCAAATAAATGCTCACATTATCTACATAGTTGGAAAACACACTGTCTCCATATAAGGTGTTAAGAAACGAGCAACCCATATAGTGTTGTAAAACCCTCTGTAATAGAGAGGAGACAACATTTTTTCCAACTGTGCAAATAATGCGAGCAATTCATTTGTTCCAATCAAGAGAAAGCTAACTCATAAACAAAAAGCACCTATTTATGTAACATGAGATAAAAATGGCATTTCATTTTTGTCATCTAATTCAAAAAAATAAATGCTCGCATTATTTGCAATGTTGGAAAACACATTGTCTCCATATAAGGTGTTAAGAAACAAGCAACCCATATAGTGTTGTAAAATCGTCTACAAAAAACAAGAGACAATGTGTTTTCCAACTATGCAAATAATGTGAGCAATTCATTTCTTCCAATCAAGAGAAAGCTAACTCATAAACAAAAAGCACCTACTTATGTAACATGAGATCAAAAAGTCATTTCAATTTCCTTATTTGATTCAAACAAATAAATGCTCACATTGTCTACACAGTTGGAAAACACATTGTCTCCATATAAGGTGTTAAGAAACAAGCAACCCATATAGTGTTGTAAAACCCTCTGCAATAGAGAGGAGACAGTCTATTTTCCAACTATGCAAATAATTTGAGAAATTCATTTGTTCCAATTAGGAGAAAGCTAACTCGTAAACAAAAAGCACCTATGTATGTAACATGAGATAAAAATGGCATTTCATTTTCCTCATCTAATTTGACCAAATATATGCTCGCATTATTTGCAGAGTTGGAAAACACACTATCTCCATTTAAGGTGTTAAGAAACAAGCAACCCATATAGTGTTGTAAAACCCTCTACAACTCAGAGGAGACAATGTGTTTTTCAACTGTGCAATCATCTAATTCAACCAAATAAATGCTCACATTATTTGTTCCAATTAGATAAAGAAATCATAATGACACTTGGACTGTAGCAAAGACTTGTTCAAAAATTTGAAACTGAACTTCATTACATTGTTGGAGCATAGGACCCAACTAACTACTAGACAAAAAGCACCTATGTACATAAAAAAATGCATGAAAAACATACATAACAACATACATGGAAACATACATAACATGATGAGACATCGTAGTGCGGGGCCCACCAAATGGGCGATCACTGAGTAAAGCGATAGGTGGGAGAAAACACCCATTGATGGTTAGTCTGGTGGGTTTTCCCACCCATTGCCGGGAAAAAAAGGCACGTGGCTTAGCTTTGTCAACAAGTTTCTTTTGTTTGGCGCAGGAAAAAGTGGAAGGGAATGAAGTGGGCCTCTTCTATTTTGAGAAAGAAAGGTGAAAATACTATTTGTTTTGTGGTATTGGGCCTTTTCTGTTTCAAGAAAGAAAGGTCAAAATATTGTTTTCTAGCAACGAATAGTTGTTTGTTTCTTCAGTGTTCATGGTAGAATGACAAAATGGCACATACACAAAGTGAATATACATACCTTAGGGAGCTCCAAACACCTGTAACTCTTCCCATTGCTATCCATCAAAATGTCATTGTCCAAAAATGGAGAAAATGGGACCTTGTCTAGGATTTTTGATATTTGCAAATAATGGTTTTGAATGCCACATTTTTGGCTTTTTGTCCATGTCAAAAAATTATTTTGAAAACCTGCTAGTGCTGACATGTTTTCCTAGCAATGGTTGCAAGTATTGGGCCTTTTCTATTTTGATAAAGAAAGGTGAAAATACTATTTGTTTCCAGTGTGCACATTGAAAGGGAAATCTAAAAGTTTGAGTGGACGTGGACAAGTTGGAGAAAACTGACCAAATTGAGGTGAAAGGTACTATCCAATAGTGTTGCAGAGGGTTTTACAACACTATTTGGGTTGCTTGTTTCTTAACACTTAGGGTTTTCCAATATGAGTTGTTGCAAAACAAAATAAAGTGCATACTATGAATCACACTATGTGTCGAGGGTTAATAGATTCCCCCTTAAATGACAGATGTGTTATTTCATCAAATACAACACTAAAATAACTGAAACCCAACATTGCGTTTTCCAAATTGTAATTATTTTGTGCACTTTTTTTTCAGTCATGCGAAATTTAAATGCAATTTTCACCCAAATTAAAAGTCCTTATAAATTTTTGAAGGGCTTTTGAATACATTGAGACTATCTATATTACAAAAACTCTTGAAGACATTGTTTCTGTTTAGTAAGAATGTATGTTAAAAAACCCTAGGTGTTAAGAAACAAGCAATGCATATACTATTCTAAAACCCTTTCCAAGTGAGAAGAGATAGTGTGTTTTCCAACAATGCAAATAATGCAAGCATTTTAATTGTTTCAATCAGATAAAGAAATCGAAATGACATTTGGACTGTACCAAAGAGTTGTTCCAAAATTTGAAAGTGGACTGCATTACATTCTTGGAGTAACGAAATAAAACTCTTCATAACAAACTAACTGAAATGGGATAGTGTGTTTTCCAACACTGCAAACCATCTTTAACAACACTATGCCTTGCAAGTATCATAATACCTAATGTTTTCCAATTTCATTACATTCTTCGCACCTCATTTTTCTATTTGAAAATAATGGTTTTGAATGCCACATTTTTTGGGTTTATTTCCATTCCAAAATATGATTTTGAAAACCCACCGATCCTAACATGTTTTCCCAGTGACGCGATAGGCCACGGCAGGTCGAAGTTAATGTCTGACCATCAAGACTTTCCATTAGTGCAATTTTTCCATCCATCCTTCTTTTTCGTTGGGGCATTTTGTTCCAATCAGATGAACAAACTAAAATTACACTTGGACCATACTGGCAGATAAGATCAAACATCTAGGAAAGGTAGGTAATAGTTAACTAATATAGGAAAATGTGTTTTCGAACACAACAAACAATGTATAGCACTATGCCTTGTAGGCTTCCTAATACCTGATGTTTTCAAATTTCATTATATTCCTACTATCAAAATCACAAAAGGTTCTCCACACAATCACAAAACATACCGAATTGAGTTCAGGGGTGAGCAACCAATTGGGTTGTTACTTCTAAAGGCCCTCACAACACTCACAATTTTATGAAACACTATGTTTTACAAAACAATAGTGTATAAAATGGTGGAAACAATGGGATGTCATCTGGGCTTTTTGCTATTTGAAAATTATTATCTCGAACGCCACATTTTTCACTTTTTTCTCCATTCTGAATAACAATGTGAACTATGACTAACATAGGATAGTGTGTTTTCCAACACAACAATCTATAACACTATTTCTTGCAAGTTTCATAATACCTGCTATTTTCCAATTTCATTACATTCTGACTATCAAAATCACAAATGGTTCTCCATGCAATCACAAAACATACTGATTTGAGGTCAAGGGTGAGTAACCAATTGGGTTGTTACTTCTAAAGGGTTTTACAATAGTTCGAGTTTTAGGAGACAGTGTGTTTTCCAAAACGATAGTGTATAGAATGGCGGAAAATATGGGATGTCATGTGGGCTTTTTTCTATTTGAGAATTATAATTTTGAATGCCACATTTTGCACTTTTTTATCCATTCTGAATAACAATGTGAACAATGGCAACATTCTGGGTTTTATGTGGTTTTCAAAATATAGCATTTCATTACATAACCCATGGATTCTACTCTCTATAAATGTTATTCAGTAATTTCACTCATATTTCCACACTAGTTTGTCACTTATTTCATTTGGCAATGGAAAAATTTAAAAACTAGCATACAGGGAGGAACGAAACAAAAATTAAAAAAACCCTCAACACAAAAAAACATTATCATACTTGCATTTCAACTAAATAGCCCTTTTCCCAATGAAAACCATGCAACATTCAAAATAAGAATGTGAACAATGGCAACGTTTTGGGCTTTATGTGATTTTCACAATAGTTTGTGATTTATGTAAACTTTATTCAATTATTTTGATTTTCACAATGGTTTGTGGTCTTTGTAAACCTTATTCAATTATTTCACTCATATTTCCACAATGGGTTGTCATCTATTTCATTCGACAACCGCAAATTTTCAAAACTAGCAGATGGGAGGAAATGAAATTAAAAAACCCTCAATAGAAAATCACAAAACGAAAACCCCGCAACGAATAGTCATTCGTTTCTTCAGTGTTCATGGTAGAATGGAAAAATGGCACATACATAGAGTGGATATACATACCTTAAGGAGCTTTGAACACCTACAACTCTTCCTGTTGCTATCCACCAAAAAGTCGTTGTCCAAAAATGGAGAAAATGGGACCTCGTCTAGGCTTTTTGATATTTGCAAATAATGGTTTTGAATGCCACATTTTTGGGTTTTTTTCCATCCATGTTGAACAATTATTTTGAAAACCTGCCGGCGTTGACACGTTTTCCCAGTGATGGGACATTAACATTAGGCCGTCAAGTCTTTTCGCTGGCTACTTTTCCATCCGACCACTTTTCTGTTGTAGGTCTTTTGTCCACCGCGAGCCCCACCATGGTATGGGTATGATATAACATATAGAATATATTATATACATAGGTGAATTTTGTCAAGGAGTTAGCTTTCTCCCTTTGAAACTAGGGCTAGTTGAATTTGCAAGTTGCTTTGGGTTTGTAAGCAAGTTGCTTTGAGTCTATACACAACCCTTAAATCCAGTTAACTAGGACTGGGTCTAAATATTTGGGCAATGTCTACCTAGCCATCAAGATTCACATTTGATTGTATTTATTAATTAATTGAAAATAAAAAACATATTATATTCTGATTTTTAATAAATTAATAAATATGGTCAAATGTGCAATCTGATGGCTGCATAGAAAATTTGGAATATCTATGGGAGTAAGGAGGGTAGGACTGGCTGAAGTCCCATCACCACTCTCTTTCCTCAATTCACTATGAAGATCTTTACACAATGTATTTAAGCTAAGTACACAAAGCATGTGTGCTCTCAATTTAGTTTTTTTCCATAAAAAATATGCAATTTATTAGGAATATGCTTGGGGGCATATCTATTATCATGTGGATGGTCAGTCTATGTGGAATTCAATTATAATAAAGGAACGTCTATTCAAAATATAATAAGAAGAATGTTAGGTTACATCCAATTCATGTTTTTTTAGATCTTTTTAGGGTAGGTCTTCATGTTTTTGCTTAGCTTATTTTGGCTAGCAATCACTGTTCAACATATTTAAGAATTATTTATGGAGCTGGTGGCCCATGTTTAATCTTTTTGCTTATTTTTTAGCAGTGATATTAAATTTATACTATAGTAATAATAATAATTTGTGCAGTTAAAAATTGGAAAAAAAATCAGAAAAATAAAAAATAATCCCATGTCCCCATGTTGTTGCTTAAGTCTATTTTCTCCTTAAAATTAAGCAGTTAGATGTCTCATGGAAAAAATTATTTATGGGAATAGGATAATTTGGAATCTTTTCCTATTTTTGTGAAATGACAATTGCTTAAAAATTGAAAATAGGCTGTGGAAAAATGTAGGGGTTGAAAATAAGCAATTGTGCATATTAAAAAAAATACCATGTGGCTTCACAAATCTCTTTGCCTCCTTTTTACATTTGCCTCCAATTTTTCCCTCCAGTTTTTGCTTGCAAAATATCAAATTTAAATTGACTACTTAAAAATAAGCAAACAAATACAATCATGGGGCCACTAGCTCCACAAAATGCTCCTTAAAATATTGAGCAGTGCCTAGCCAAACACTTAAATGCTTAAATTTAAGTAAAAGACACCTTACAACCACAATATGAGGATAGGGATTTATTATTCCCTGTTTCAAAAGTAGAATACCTTTACAAAAAGGAAGTGATAAATAAGAGAAAAGTTCTAACTTTCACGATGTTGCTATTTTTTCAAATGTTTCATACTTTAATCCAAAAAAATTAATGTGGTTCAAAGTAAAAATATCATCATAATTTTTTATTATTAATATTTCAAATTTGGTTGTCAGATATCCTCTTTATTTATTTATGCTTATACTTTATATTTAATCCATGTTTTCATTATTTATTTGTTAAAAAATTATATTATTATATATTTTATTTTTATCATAGTTGTCTAATTTATATACACATTAAGATAACTAATGTTATATAAGTCAGTAAAATATATTGATATTATATCACTTTTCAATTGAACCAACTATTTTCTAGAATTCTATTACAAATGTATATCTTGTTAGCATCTTACTTTATTAATTATCTTTAATTGTTCTTAGAGGCCCCTTTTTATTCTAAGAATTTAACAAATTGTAATCAAAGCCTTGTATAAAAATATTGGCATGCAACTTTTATTTTATGTTAATTTTATTGCAAGCTACTTCATATATTTGTTAATTTTAAATCAACTTGTAATTTGTTATAAAATTTTGTTTTAATTTGAAAGTGGCATATTATTTCCCATTATTTTGATTAAAGTAAAGAAGGGAAGGACCCATACTCTTACTATTTACTATTATGCCTTGCATAACCACCCCATTTTATTTTGGAACAAAACGGGTCCCCCTTTTTTCTATTGCTTTCGTTGCCTTTGGTTATTTGCTTTGCTCTTTGGTTTTCTTCTGTTTTTCCTCCTAGCTTTGTCTTTTGTTTTTTCTGATTTGATTTTGGTTCTGCCTTAGTCAGAGTTGGGTTTCTTTTTGTTAAAATTGAAGGCATGATGAAAAATGAACAATAGTGTATTTTATATGCTTTGAGGACTAATGGAGGAATTTGTTTTGCAGGATTGAATTACTCATCTGAAGATATTTCTCAGGGAAGTCATGCCTTAATCCTATTCAACATGAAACTCCTCAAGAAGGAGGTCGCTGGGACCTTTTGGATGTCTTGCCGACTAGCACTTTGGTTCTATTCGTTTGAAATTCAAAGGGTCGCCGAGACATTTCAGTCACTATGAGTTTTGTGTGTCTCGCCGATCGAATGGAATGTCACGGTGAAAGGGGGGTTTGCATCGCTGAGAGGTTTGCCCGACATGCTAGGAGTCTCCCCCAAGTGGTCTCAGCTCGCCGAAGGATTTTTCCTTCGACATGACGTCTTGCCGACATGTTGAAGCTCTCACCGAAAGGTTTGCTTTCGGAAAAAGGTCTTGCCGACCTATGGAAGTCTTGGTGACAAGGATGGTGTCGTCGTCAAGAGGTCTCACCGATAGGGTGAACTCTTGTCGAAATGGAACAGCTCCGCATCAGGGAGAGTGGTTTACTTTCAGCATAAGGTCTCCCCGACCCGAAGGAGTCTCCCCAACAGTGGTTCAAAAGGCTGAAGAGAAAAGGCCTCCCCGAAGTGGTCTCACCCCTCCAAAATATTTTTCATATCGGCATAACATCTTGCCGACTGGAGGAAGTCCCATCAAAGAGGGTCGTCATCGGTGTAATGTTTTTCCTTCAATGTGATGTCTGGCCAACTACAGAATGTCTCGGCGAAAGGGGCGTGACTTTGGTGTAAAGTCTTAGTGAAGGGAGCTAGTCTCGCCGACATAGAATGATATCAGAAAAAGGTCTCATCGACATGAAAGTCCCGCAAAAGAAGGGTGTCATTAGGGAGACGAGGCCCCACTCGCTATGATCTCCTGCCGAACAAGTAAGGTCTTGCCGAAATGAAAAGGGCTCGGGCCTAGCTCAGAGTGAATGAAATAAACTCACTGTGACGTCTCCCCGACTGATGTTGGTTTTGCTGACTAGCGGTGGCCTTGGCTATGAAGGGGGATATCGGTATAACCTCCTACCTCGGGGAAGCATCCTACTGACTCTCAGGGAGTCTTGCCGAAGTGGAGTTTGAGCTCGGGAAGGATTGTGATTATCAGCATGAGGTCTGGCCGAATGGTGGAAGTCTCACCGAAGGGTTCTTCCTTTGGTGTAATGTCTGGCCAACTCGGTAACCTCTTACCGACTAGTGAAGCCCTCGGTATAGTTTTTTGAGCTCGGTGAAAGGTCTTGCCGACCAAGTAGGGTCTTGCCAAAATGGAGTGAGCCCGGGGAAAATGGAAGAACTTGGCGTGATATCTCACCGACTGATGGGAGTCTCCCTGACATAAAATAAGCTTGTCGAAGGATTTTGAGCCTTGCCATGACATCCCACCAACTTGGCGAGTCTTTCTGAAACAAGAGAGGCTCGAGCTTGGGGAATAAGGATGAGCTTAGAGGGACTCTTGACTGAACGTTTTAACATCGCCGGGAAGTCTCGCCAAATGCGGATGTCTCACCAATGGAGGGAGGCACTGCGGTATATCTCCTGGGAGCTCGTCATGACTTCTGGCCAATGAAGATTGTCTTGGCAACCACTGTGGATATCGATATGGCCTTTGCAGCTCGCTATAAGGTCTCACTAACTGTCATATGTTACATCGATAGCTAGAGAGAGAGAGGAATAATCACATTAGAGAGACACGATTAGTGTCTCACCAACATGCGATTTAATGTGAACCACTTTTGACCACCCAGGAGAAGGAGCAAAAGTGGTGGACCAGTGACAGTTTGACTGATTGACTGCCCCTGTGAAGGATATCAATAGAATACAACTGGTGTGGATCTGATTTGTGAATGAACTGATGGATCAGCTCGGGGGCGATGGTATTTGGATCTAACAGGGGAGGCCGAAAACTATTTCCAGAAGAGGTCAATGTGTAGAAAGATCTCGAGTGAGGAGAAATGCAGAAAAGAGGAAGAAACCATGAGTCACACTAATAGTTGGGATCGCTACTAACAGAGGGGGATTGAGATTAATGATAATGCTTTAGAGCATTCAAGGCATCCCTTCAAAGGAGTTGGAGGATAGACATGGAGGCATAGAGTAAATGCTATAGCTACAAAAGATCTGAAGGCTTCTCCTGAGGATGATCTTTCACCGACATGGACAGCGGGGATTCACGTTGAATGCAACATTAACTCTACTCAAAATACTGAGGGCCAACCCTTCTAGAGTGAGATATTTTGTAAACCCTAAAGCAGGGGCCAGAGCATTCTTTTTGGTACATTCTATATATATGGCATTTTTCCTCTTTGTAGAAAAAGGAGTAAAAAAAGAAGAAATAGAGGGGAGAGTGTTACGAGTTTAAAAAGAAGGTAGATATTTTTTAGAAACAAGTAGCAGTAGAGAAACCTAAGAGTAGTAGTAGAATAGGAATTAGATGTGATAGAAGGCAGTAATGTATCCTTTTGGTTCTCTTAGAATAGATGGAAATAATCTGAAGACTTAGGTTTTCATTACACTGGTGATTGTGCCAAAGTTGTAAATGTTGCTTATTTGTTTCACTAATAGTAGAAGCAACCAGACTCAAATCTACTTCATATTGTGTTTCAGAATGGTATTTATCTTGAGTTAATCATTTGATTTGAGAAGCTTTCAAGGAATGGAGTTTGGTTTTATGTTTTGTTTAGATAATGATTTACTATCTGTTGTTCAAGTTAGCACTGTGAATGAATGAAACTGTGTGTTAATCACAAGTTAATTTTTTTTTGTAGTTTTGGTTAGGAATTCCTTGAAAGGTAACAAGTCTAGTTAAGTTGGATGAATGATCATTCTCTTTGGTTCCAAAGCTTTGATATATCTTTTCTGTTTCTTTAAAAACCCCAGTTAAAGTAGGTTTAAATGTATGCTTGATCTTAGAACAATCCACAAGCTCAACACCATCAGGCCCCTTGAACATTATAGTTCACATCTACCATTGAGTGAAATCAGCACAGTTGAGAACCAATTACCAAGACCTTGGGAGCTAAGATATCCATCTGTTATTCTTTCTCTTTCAGGAGAGTAGAATAGTAATATTTTGTTTAACTATTGTTGTGCTATTTTGACCATCAATAGAAGATTGGCACTAGAAGGAGGGCCTAGAAGAGAAAACTGGATAATATTGGTTTTTTCTCACTAGAAAGGCCCCATAGAGTTCTTCGATCAGCTGAAAATCCATCACCTTTGATAGAACTCAAGACCCCAACAAGACACAAGGTTCGCAAGACTGGGGCAACCATCATACCACCCTTGTCAGCTCTGCTCACTCCACCAGGTTTTTCACCAATACCCTAGTGGATACCTATCAATCCACCACCGTATCCATCTCAAGTGCCATTACAGCTGGCTCAACCACTACCACCACCAATGGCATTTTTTCATAATAATCCCTCTCCATTGGGGACTATTCCTGGAGGCTTTCATGATATGCCTAAGAATCTTGAGAAATTTTGTCCCAAATACATTCATGGTGAATCAAGGAGTGTTGAAGAGCACATATAAGCTTTTAAGGATGCTTGTACCAGAGCTCAGATATCCCACCATGATGTAGTTTGTAGGTTGTTCCCTTATTTCATAGGGGATATGGCGTACAACTGGTACCTAAATCTCCCTCAGTGCTCTATTATGAGTTGGACAAACTTGGAGAATGCTTTCATCAATCAATTCAGAATCTACATGGATCCTGCCATTTTTTTCCACCAATTTGCTACTATTAGGAAGGAGCCAGGTGAACCTTTTCCCTTGTTTAATACCAAGTTTTAACGAATGTATAGGAGACTGCAAGACCCCTATCTAGTCGTTGAGAATAGTTCCATTCAAGCTTACTTTAGAGTTATAGACCCCTTGCTTGGCTTGTTCCTACAAAGGACTTATCAGCCAGAAAATATTGATTCTCTATCTAAAGTTTATCATTTAGCTATCAAGCTGCAACAATAAATTAGCTCTCAACAAGGAAGTTTGGGAGGAGGTTTTCCTTCAATTGGGTATCAGATGCCTAGCCCAATCCTTTATTCAATACCATCCTAGGAATGTTTCCTTCCCATTATGGACCTGTGTCTAAGTTGCAAACTCAACCACTTGTTCCATTCTTTATTAATGGAACTCTTGACTTCTTTCCACAATCACAGGTTCCTCAAAGTCCCCATGGTCATCATAACCAAATTGGAACACCAAATCAGGGTGGTCAGCCACCTGTTGCTAAAATGGTCGAAAGTGAAAAGACAGTTCAACTCACAAATGAGGTAGAGACCTTAAAGAAAATGATGTCTCAAGTCACAAATGACATGGCTTAGCTTAGACTGAACCCCTCTCAAAACTAGGGTAATTATCCTAATCAGAGCATTAACAACCAAGGTAATTATCATAACAACTACAATCACAACCAAAGGGGTTATCAAGGCCAAAATTCCCCTAACCAAGGGTATCAAAATCAAAATAGAGGATATAACCAGAGGCCAAATAACAACCGACAATGGAACACAGGGCCAAACAATGGTGGAATTTCTCACAACTATCAAGCTAATGAGGTGAGGTCACATACTGCAAATGTAGCTGACATCAATTTTATGACTAATTAGTGCAGGCTGCATGATACTGCCACTCATTCTGAGGTAAATTGCTCTAAAATGGAGAAAGTTGTCAAGATGGCATAGGAAGATACCCACACGTTCCACAGGAATTCAAACAAAGGAGGTGACTCAGTGGATACAGCTATGGCATATGACCTCTTTGAAGAAGAACCTTCATTCCCAATGCAAAGTGAGAATGAACTAGAGTAAGATATGTATGACGCCCAAGACTTTCACACAAAGGGAGGACACTTCTTAAGAAATCAGAATAAGGGTCCGTTCACTACATCAGCATCACCTAACCATATGGTTCCTCTGAATCAAAGTGCTGACAATAACCCTCCTCCACCAAAAGGTCCATCCGACTTCCATAACAAAGGTAATTCATCTGGTGTTTTCAAAGATAGTGCAAGTTGTAACACAGAATTTGATATTGTTTCTGAGATGCAGAAACAAAAAACCTCTTTGTCATACTTCGACATCCTAAAGTGGTGCCCTGCTCAATGAGAGATAGTGCTGAAAACTTTAGAGCAAACTGATAAATCAAAAGGGAAAAACAAGGTGGCACCTGCTACAGACATGAACACAGCTTTGTACTGAAGCAAGGTAGGTACCCCACCATTTCTTCTGAGTTTAGAATTTTTGGGAAGAATGTACATAATTATTTGTTAGACTCAGGGGCTTATTTGTTAGACTCAGGGGCTTCTGCCAATGTTATGCTATTTTCTATATGCAAGAAGTTGGAACTGAGCCCTATCCAAACAAACAAGAAGGTCATCCAACTTGATAAAGTGGAGGTTAATGTAGTTAGAGAATTGAGAAACATACATGTTCAAGTAGGGTTAGACCCTAGGATTCAGACCAATATAGATGTTTAAGTAGCGGACATTCCTGAGACCTATGGTATGTTGTTGAGCAGAGATTTGATGAAAGGCATAGGGGGATATCTCTCTCTTGACTTTTCGCATATGTGGCTACCATGGAGGGGAATTCCTACACAGATTAGGATTGAAAGTGAGCCTCACCTCAAGCATGTCATCACTGAATATGATTGCCCCAATGAGGTAGCCTATTTCAAAACTGAGATAGGGGTTTATAAAAGAGAGGAAATTATAACCCTTTCAGTCCTTGATTCTAAAGACATGTCAATAAAGAGTTCCTTGATTCCATGACTAATGAAAATTAATAGGCCTTGATCAGGAAGCTGCAACAGGATCAGCTGGTCTTAGGGGAAGATATAGACCTGCAAAGTCTTCTACTTCCTAACTAGTGCAGGATACACTACCAAAATCATTCAGAGCTGACTTTTCAACCTTGCATCAACATTCTAAATCATGTTTCCCAAATTGAGGAAGCTAGTCTAAGTCACCTTGAGACCATTGCAAATCACCTTTCATTTGAATCCAAAGATACATTAATGTTAACCAGGGATAAGATACTTTTAAAGGAAGTTCCTTCTCAAATTAAACTTGTCTTAGTCACATTTCCAAAGTAGCTTAGTTATGAGGAACAACCCAAGGTTTGTTTGATACCCCTGCACTCGCAAGTTCACCAAAACCTGAAGCATTAATAAAAAATGCAAGTGACTATCAGAAGGATAACTTCAGATTACATAATATATCTGAGCAGGAATTCAAAATTACACATGAGCAACCTATTGGACATCTCTTTCTAATACCTGATGCAAAGAACCAAGTGGCCCCACCTATGGCTCATTTTATCCAAACACCCATAAAAACCTCAAAAAGATCAACTCCATCTCACGACCAGCTTTGGACCCTCACATTTGATGGATCCAAATCCAAAACAGGCTGTGGTGTTGGGATTGAATAAACTAGCCTAAAAGGGAAAAGTTTCTTTGCTTCTTACATGTTACAGTTTGGATGCACTAACAACATAGCAGAATACAAAGCTCTAGCTCGAGGGCTCATGTTCGCACATAAGAAGAAGGTCACTGCCTTGATAGTTAAGGGGGATTCAGAAATAGTTATCAAACAAGTGCACAACCAATACACATGTCACAATAGAAGGCTAGCAGCATATAGAAATTAGGTATGGAACCTGATTAAAGACTTTGATGCTTTTGGGATTAGCTTAATCCCTAGAGAAGAAAATCAAATAGCTGATTCATTAGCTATTGCTGTAAGTAGCCTGGAACCCATGCACGGCTCCAAGCTTAGAAGATTCTTAGTGGAATTGATATCAACCCCAGATGTTCCTGATAATGTCAGGAACTTTCAAGTCTTTGATGATGATCGGCATATCGTTGCTTTCTTAGCAAGATCAAATGTTTTTGAAGGGTAGATCGTTGATGAGTCCAACATGGATCAAGGAGATTGGAACCCTAAAGATTGTGATATAGAGGGGGTCCTTAATTTAAAAGGTAACAACATCCCCAAGGGAATGGTGGCCCTAGAAAGAATTTTTGATTCAGACCCCAGGGCTCAAGAGAAGATATCAGCTGGAGATAAAGGAGGTGAATATGAAATTGTTAACCTAGCTGATTCTGGCCCTGAAAGAAATGTCTGTATAGGGAAGGCCTGCCCTGAAGCAATCAGAAAAGATATAATGAGGGCATTGAAGAAGGATATTGCTGTGATAGCCTAGGGGTATGAAGATCTGAAGACATTTGATGCTTCTGTGATGACTCATACCATTCCTCTAAAGCCCAAAGCTAAACCATTTTGACAGAAACAATGCCCTATCAATGACCTGATCAAACCACTGATCTTCAAAGAAGTTTAGAAATTACTCTTGGCAAGAAGAATCTTCCCTATATGACATTCAACATGGATGGCTAACTTAGTTCCAGTCTATAAGGAAAATGGAGAGATCAGGCTATGTGTCGGCTTTAGGAATTTGAATAGAGTTTCAGAAAAGGACAACTACCCACTCCCTTCTCTAGATGAAGTCTTGCAGACTATCAATGGGTCTCAGATGATATCATTCCTAGATGGTTATTCTAGATACAATTAGGTAATTGTTAATTATGAAGACAAGATGAAGACAACCTTCACTACTAAATGGGGAACATTTGCTTACAGAAGGATGTCGTTCGGTTTGATGAACGCTGGAGCAACCTTTCAGCGCACCATGGACATAGCATTCAAGGATCTAATCGGTAAATGCATTATTGTTTACATGGATGACCTGACAGTATTCTCTAAAGATAGACTGAACCATGCTGCAAACTTGGCTAAGGTTCTTGAACAATGTATCCAATGTGGCGTCTCCCTAATCCTAAAAAATGTGTGTTTGGGGTTTCTGAAGGGAAGTGCTTGGGACACATAATCTCAAAAAGAGGAATATCAATTGATCTAGACTAATTTGAGTCCATTCTCAAGATAACCAGGCTAGGAAGCAAGAAGGAGATGAGATATTTCTTCAGAAAGATCAACTTTGTGAGAAAATTTATCACAGGTTTTGTAGAAATTGTAAAACCATTGAATGAAATGATGAAGAAGGATGCTAAAACAGAATGGAGTGATGAGGCAAAGGCTGCGTTTTCATAGGTCAAGCGATCCATTTCAGAAGCGCCGATCCTTACCAGCCCTGACTACTTGAAGTCGTTCTACATTTATTCCTTTGCCTCTGAACATTCCTGTGTAGCTGTACTAACTCAACGAAGAGAAGAGGCAGAGGAGAGACCAATTGATTTCATGAGTTCTCCATTCAAGAATGCTGAAATCAAATACCCACCTCTTGAAAAGCAAGCTTTTGCGCTGGTCAGGGCTGTCAAGAAGTTCAAGCACTACATCCTCTGAAGTCAGATTATTGCGGTAGTTCCTGACACGGCTGTGAAGTCTCTACTCATGCAGAGCGAGATGGGACAACGAAGAGGGAAATGGATGGCCATTTTGCAGGAGTTTGACCTAGAGAGATACGCCCTATGAAACTTGTCAGAGGTATGGGCCTGTCTAATTCCATGGCAAATGCTGGTGACAATATCATTTGTCAGCAATACACAACCCAGTCCTTCTCCAATGACCCTTGGTATGCTGATATTGTCTATTTTATGCTCAATAATCGGTGCCTAGAGGGAATGAATACTACTTAGAGGAGAGCACTGAGAATGAAGAGCTCGCATTATATGCTCAAAGGAGGATTGCTATACAGGAATAATTTCAAGGGAGTGTACCTACGATGCCTTGATCAACAAGAGGCTAAGCATGTAATTACTCAGTTTCATGGGAAACACGACACAAGTCCTGGTTCTGTAGATTCATTGGCACATCAGATCCTTAGATCTGGTTATTATTGGCCGTGTGTGTTCAAAGATGCCCATCAACATGTAAGAACATGTCACATATGTCATATTTCTGCATCAAAAGAACTCCATTCAGCCATGCCATTGCAGCCTATCTACGAGGTAAGGCCATTTACCCAATGGGCACTGGATTTCATTGGGGTAATTAACCCAAATTCTTCTACAGGACACAAATTTATTTTAACTGCCACTAATTACTGCACAAGATGGATAGAGGCTATCCCTTGCAAGAATAGCACAACAGAGGTAGTGATCAAGTTCCTCACTGAATGCATCACCACTAGGTTTGGAGTACCCTTCACATTGGTATGTGACAATGGATCTTCCTTTTCTTCTGCTGAGTTCATTTCATGGGAATATGATTACAAAAATGTCTTAAAATATTCTTCGAACTATTACCCACAAGGCAATGGAGTTGTAGAGTCAACCAATAAGAATCTCTTGGGGGTGATTAAAAAACTGTTAGAAAACAATCCTAGGGACTGGCACACCCAACTAAGGTTTGCGTTATGGGCAGATAGGACTAGGATCAAGACCGCTTTAAAGACTTCACCATTCAAACTAGTGTATGGACAAGAGTCTGTGTTCCCTATTCACTTGCAAATACCCATCCATAATTTCATGTAGAAATTCTACTCTATTGATGATAGGATAGAAGCAAGACTAGCTGGCTTGTTGAAATTAGAAGAGCAGAGAAATGTCGCCTTGCAGCAATTCTTTAGGCACCAGGCTGTTGTCAAATGTTGGTTTGACAAAAGAGCCAAAATCAAGGATTTCATAATATCTGACCTCGTGCTACTATAGGATAAAGCTAGTGAAAAGAAGGGTAGTCGCCAAAAATTTGACAAGCTCTAGTTAGGTCCTTATCAAGTTGCAGAGATCCTAGGGGAAAATGCTTTCTGGTTGAGCAGTTTAACTGGAAAACCTGTTCCATTTCCTGTAAATGGATAGTTTCTTAAACACTATTTTGAGTCATAAAGTTGGTATTTCTGTTGGGCAGTGCCTTTGTGTAAATAATTTTTTACATTTCTGGCCTTGTAAATAATTTTGTTCTTTATGTGAATAGTTTTTTGTTCTTTATGTAAATGGTTTGTTTTCCTATATGTAAATAATTTTCTGTTTTTGTATTTAAGTAATTTGTTTTCTGTTTGTAAATAGTTTTTCTGTGTGTGTGCTTGTTCTTTCTTTTTGTTCTTCTGTTTCCTTTGTTGTTTGGTTTCTGTCTTGTTTTGTTCTTTGGGATTTATCTGTTCTTTCCTTCTTTAAATAGTGGGTTGTTATCTGAAGCATACTTTGGCCATTAGGAGAGAAGTGGTTTAGATATTTTCAGGTTTGCTGATTGGGTGATTTTTTTCCTAAGCTCGTTGTTTTATGCTCATTGTCAATAAAAGTTGTGGAAAGTCTTGAAAACAAGGTGCAAAGTAAATAACCTTCATTGGCTACTCTGAATCTGTCACACATCATCAAGATCATCTCCCTTTGTAATGGTATATTTGTCCTAGGACTATGGTGTTGTAAGATTTGAGTGAAAATTTTGATCTCCCAGATGCTATTATGAGGTCCATGGTAGTTTTCAACCCAGAACATATGTTAAACATGTGACATATTGAGAAAAAAAAATTAAATGAAATATCTGAAACCCCAAGAGAGAAAAAAATAAGAAGGAAGAACTATCTAAGAAGAAAAGAGGACTCAATATGAATGGGTGATTCTAGTATCTCTACCGGGGCTATGGATTCCTGGCTCGCAGTAGAGCAATGCTGTGAGAAAACTAGAGGTATCTCCATCGGGGCTATGGACGCCTGACTGGTAGTGGAGCAATGCCCAGGATATCATTGCACAACAACCAAAAGGAATCAACTCATGTAGTTCAAATCTTGCACATTATTGTTCAAAAGATGAGGAAAACTTTATAAAAGGGTGATGCACCATCAAGCACACACATAGATTCAGGGGTAGCCAGTGTTGACTTACATTTGAGATTCTAGCTCAACCTTGGTTGTTAAAACTAACCCAACTAGAGTTGTAATGTTCATAAACCATGAGTTTTGGGTAGCTGAATCTTTCAGTTTCTTGAAAATGGATAAACCATTTTCCCAGCTGAGTCACCATTTGTTATGCCTTGCATAACCACCTCATTTTATTCTAGAACAAAACGGGTCCCCCTTTTTTCTGTTGCTTTCGTTGTCTTTGGTTATTTGCTTTGATCTTTGGTTTTCTTCTGTTTTTCCTCCTAACTTTTTCTTTTGTTTTGTCTGATTTGATTTTGGTTCTGCCTCAGTCGGAGTTGGGTTTATTTTTGTTAAAATTGAAGGCATGATGAAAAATGAACAAGTGTATTTTATATGCTTTGAGGACTAATGGAGGCATTTTTTTTTTGTAGGATTGAATTACTTGTCTGAAGATATCTCTCAGGGAAGTCAGCTGGAAAGTATGCCTTAATCCTATTCAACATGAAACTCCTAAAGAAGGTCGCTGGGACCTTTCGGATGTCTTGTCGACTGGCCTTTGGTTTTGTTCGTTTGAAATCCAAAGGGTCACCGAGACATTTCAGTCGCTATGAGTTTTGTGTGTCTCACCGATTGAATGGAATGTCTCGGAGAAAGGGGGGTTTGCATCACTGAGAGGTCTGCCCGACAGGCTAGGAGTCTCCCCAAAGTGGTCTTAGCTCACCGAAGTATTTTTCCTTCAACATGACGTCCTACCGACATGTTGAAGCTCTCACCAAAAGGTTTGCTTTCAAAAAAAGGTCTCGCCAACCTGTGGAAGTATCGGCAACAAGGATGGTGGTGTCAGCAAGAGGTCTCACTGACAGGGTGGACTCTTGCTGAAATGGAATAGCTCCGCATTGGGGAGAGTGGTTTACTTTCGGCATACGATCTCACCAATCCAAATGAGTCTCCCCAACAGTGGTTCAAAAGGCTAAAGAGAAAAGGCCTCCCTGAAGTGGTCTCACCCCGCCAAAATATTTTTGATATCGGCATAACGTCTTGCTAATTGGAGGAAGTCCCACCGAAGAGGGTCATCATCGGCATAATGTTTTTCCTTTGATGTGATGTCTGGTCAACTACGAAATGTCTCAGTGAAAGGGGTGTGACCTTGGTGTAAAGTCTCAGCGAAGGGAGCTAGTCTCGCCGACATAGAATGATATCGGAAAAAGGTCTCGCCGACCTGGAAGTCCCGCTGAAGAAGGGTGTCATTAGGGAGATGAGGCCTTGCTCGCTATGATCTCCTACCGAACAAGTAAGGTCTTGTCGAAATGAAAAGGGCTCGGGCCTAGCTCAGAGTGAATGAAATAAACTCGATGTGACGTATCCCCGAATGATGTTGGTTTTTCTGACTAGCGATGGCCTTGGCTATGAAGGGGGATATCGGTATGACCTCCTAACTCGGGGAAGCGTCCTGCCGACTCTCGGGGAGTCTTGCCAAAGTGGAGTTTGAGCTTGGGAAGGATTGTGATTATCCGCATGAGGTCTAGCTGAATGGTGGAAGTCTCACCAAAGGGTTCTCCCTTCGATGTAATGTTTGGCCGAACCGATAACCTCTTGCCAACTGGTGAAGCCCTCGGTATAGTGTTTTGAGCTCAGCGAAAGGTCTCACCGACCAAGTAGGGTCCTTCTAAAATGGAGTGAGCCAAAGGAAAATGGAAGAACTTGGCATGATATCTCACTGACTGATGGGAGTTTCCTAACATAAAATAAGCTCGCCGAAGGATTTTGAGGCTCGCCGTTACATCCCACCGACCTGGCGAGTCTTTCCGAAACAAGAGAGGCTCGAGCTCAAGGAATAAGGATGAGCTCAGAGGGACTCCTGACTGAACGTTTTTCCATCGCCGGGAAGTCTCGCCGAATGCGGATGTCTCACAGATGGAGGGAGGCACTGCGGTACATCTCCTGGGAGCTCGCCATAACTTTTGGCCGATGATAATTGTCTCGGCAACCACTGTGGATATTGATATGGCCTCTGTAGCTCGCTATAAGGTCTCACCGACTGTCATATGTTATGTCGATAGCTAGAGAGAGAGAGGCATAATCGCATCGGGGAGACATGATTAGTGTCTCACCGATATGTGATTTAATGTGAACCACTTTTGACTGCCTAGGATTCTCACGTGGCCTTTGTTCCACCAATCAGAAGGAGCTAAAGGGGTGGACCAGTGATAGTTTGACTGATTGACTGCCCTTGTGAAGGAGATCAACAAAATACAACCGGTGTGGATCTGCTCTGTGAATGAACTGATGGATTGAATTAGGGGTGATGGTATTTGGATCTAACAGGGGAGGCCAAAAACTATTTCCAGAAGGGGTCAACGTGCAGAAAGATCTAGAGAGGGGAGAAATGCGAAAAAGAGGAAGAAACCATGAGTCACAGTAACAACTAGGATTGCTACTGACAGAGGGGGATCAACATTAATGATAATGCTTTAGAGCATTCAAGGCAGCCCTTCAAAGGAGTTGGAGGATAGACACAGAGGCATAGAGTAAATGCTATATTTGCAAAAGATCTGAAGGCTTCTCTTGAGTATGATCTTTCATCAACATGGACAGCAGGGATTCACGTTGAATGCAACATTAACTCTACTCAAAAGATCTGAGGGCCGACCCTTCTGGAGTGAGATATTTTGTAAACCCTAAAGTAGGGGCCAACACATTCTTTTTGGTACATTCTGTATATATGGCATTTTTCCTCTTTGTAGAAAAGGGAGTAAAAAAAGAAGAAATAGAGGGGAGAGTGGTACGAGTTTAAAAAGAAGGTAGAGATTTTTCAGAAACAAGTAGTAGTAGAGAAACCTAAGAGTAGCAGTAGAATAGGAATTAGATTCAACATAAGGCAATAATGTATCCTTCTGGTTCTCTTGGAATAGATGGAAACAATCTGAAGACATAGGTTTTATGTACACTGGTGATTGTGCCAGAGTTGTAAATGTTTCTTATCTATTTCACTAATAGTAGAAGCAACCAGACTCAAATCTACTTCATATTGTGTTTCAGAATGGTATTTATCTTGAGTTAATCATTTTATTTGAGAAGCTTTCAAGGAATGGAGTTTGGTTTTATGTTTTGTTTAGATAATGATTTACAATCTGTTGTTCAAGTTAGCACTGTGAATGAATGAAACTGTGTGTTAATCACAAGTTAATTTTTTTCTGCAGTTTTAGTTAGGAATTCCTTGAAAGGTAACAAGTCTGGTTAAGTTGGATGAATGATCATTCTCTTTGGTTCCAAAGCTTTGATCTATTTTTTCTGTTTCTTTAAAAACCCCAGTTAAAGTAGGTTTAAATTTATGCTTGATCTTTGAACAATCCACAAGCTCAACATCATCAAGCCCCTTGAACATTATAGTTCACATCTACCATTGAGTGAAATCAGCACAGTTGAGAACCAACTAACAAGACCTTGGGAGCTAAGATATCCATGTGTTATTCTTTCTCTTTCAGGAGAGCAAAATAGTAATATTTTGTTTAACTGTTGTTGTGCTATTTTGACCATCAACATTTACCATTGTTGATTGCTTAAGTGATTTACATTTCATTATGTGTTTGTTTATTTTAAATTAATTTGTAATTTGCTATGAAATTTTATTTTAATTTTAAATTGACTTACTATTTTTGATTGTTTTGATTGCTTAAGTGCTTTACATTTCATTACATGTTAACCATTTTAGTAGATTTATTCAAGTTCACCAATGAAACACAACATACATGTCATTGGAAGTCTGATATAGAAGATTGTTGTGTAAAGTGAGCAACGTGGCATTATTCCATTAGTTCAAGTATGCACTTGTTTTGTGGTTTAATACACAACTAGTGAAACCAAAGCAATCGCTTCAAACTTGCACTAGATCAAAAAGTGTCAAGAAAATGTTCCAAAGTAAAAAATTACAAATGGCTAGTCAAATTTCAAAAGCATACATCTGGCAAGATTTGGTCCTTCATGATTAATTTTTAAAGTAAAACCAAATGATGTTTATGTTGTGTTTAGGTCTACAATGCATAATATTTCACTCAGAATTATAACAACCCTCAAGTTGTACCCAATAATTTTTATAAATTTTTCTATTGTTAAAATTTTAGCCAAGGTTATCATGTGTTCATTCTTTTGTGTACTTAGACCTTCTTCCAATTATAAATATAGAGATTTATCTATACAAGGTAGACATCTATCCACTCCAGATAGAAATATGTCCATATGGGAAATGTAGTCCTCTATCCGTTTGAGATAGGTATCTATTCAAATGAAATACGCATTTGTCCATACGAGATAGGTATATTCTTTAGTTAGAGACTTTGACTCATCAAGACCACATTAGTCTTGAGTCACTCATTGAAGACTACATTTTGCTAATAGATTTAGGTTGAGTCTCACCTTAAAATTTGGCTTAAAGCTTTCAAGAGTCAAACAATCTATCTATTAGATTCTTTTGAGTATACAAATAATTTTTTCTTTAGATTTAATTAAGTTGTTTAAAGTGATTTAATTGAGTAATTAAATTAACTAAATATTTAACACAAGTTGGTATATCCAATCCTTAAAAAATTACCAACTCTGCTTCTAATAACTTGTATACTAAGAATCTCCTTTATTTATATAGATTGTCTATATACTCATATCCACAAGATTAAGGTGTAATATATATGTAGTTTTATTTTTTCTACATCTGTTATAAACTATTAAATATGAATACATAATCTTTTTATAGACTTTTTTTTCTAGATAGTTCCTCTTTAACTCCTCACTAAATGAAAGCATCTAATTCAATAAGTATTTAATCATTTAAACTAAAACATATTTACTATTGTATTTTAAATGCATATTTGTAGTAGAATAGAACTACACAATGATGATTTTTTTAGTACTAAATAATTTCTAGTTTGTTCCTTTGCTTATTATTATTTTTTATTAGGTAGTTTATCTTTAAAAAATTTATTTTCCATTTATATTTAAATTAACAAAATATCTCTTATTACTCTTTGTAGCATCAAAAATTGCCACCCTTGACAATTTCACAATATCTTTTCTCTCCCTTAAATTATCAGACCTGGTTGAACACCTAATTTCCTAAATTATGCATTATGAGGCTTATTTTATCATTTTTTTGATAAATTGCAAGCAACAAACAAATGCATTCATTTGATACATTGTCCCCAACACCTTACAATTCTAGAAAATAGGGAAAGGATATAAAATCCTTATGGTGGAAACACCCCCTATTTTGCTTGGTCCCAAATTTGAACCTTAGTTCTAAGTTTGTATTGCATTGAGTTTTGCATTATTCACTTAGGGTTTCATTTTTCAATTATAAAAGATATAAAACTTTAAAAAAATGCATACAATATTGCATCATAGGTTGCAATAGGATTAGTTTCAGTCATTTAGATCAGATCCACATTCAAAATTGTATTTATAATTGTCATTTATTGTTCAAGCATTGTTACACATTTTCATTTAACTTAAATTGAGAAAATTCTGAAAAAAATACTCAATTTCACACCTATGTGTACAAAAATAAAAAACCTTAAATAGTCTAAAAACATAATCAATTTTTTCGGTTTCCCAAAAACCTGTCTAGGATAGGGATGCCCTTGGGTGGCTTTGTCCTGCTACTGTTGGATCAACCAATTTTTTCCTAGATCTTTGTTTTTGTGTCCTCAATCTGTTTCTGCTTGTTGATTTATCATTTGGAAATCTTAACTACATGTATTTAGGAATCTTTCATATAGCTCAAAAAAGTGAAAAAAATGCATTGTTTAGTTTCAAAAATTTCAAACTTTGGCATCTTAGAACCAATCAATTGTTTCATTTTAGATCTGGAAATTGCATTCAAAATTGTAAACATATTTTTCAACATTGTTGTGCACTTGCATTTTGAATCACATTGGCATAAATTGAGCAAATTCTAGAAAAAATATTCACTTTCAAACCTATTTTTAGAAAAACCCAAAATCCTTAAACAATATCATACACAGTCAAAATTTCAATGTTTTGAAACCTTGTCTAGGACATAGATGCCCTTGGGTGGCTTTGTCCCATTTGGGCAGCTTTTTCCTTCCACTATTTTTGGGCTCAAATTTTTGTGACAAAGCTCTCTCAGTGTCCTCTTTCTATATTTGATCATGTTTATTTTTGAATTTTGTTTTTAGATATCCAATTTTGATCATTTGATCCATAAAGAAAGTAGCAACATGTTTCCTTTTCAAATATGTTGTTTTGATATGGTAACACATGGCTTGTATAATTATAATCTCCCTACTTATGAGTACAATCTAAGGAAAAAAAATGAAATCATTGAGAAGCATGGTAGTCATTCTCCCAATATCTCTCCTAATTGTGAGAGTATCTTGGTGCAAGAGAATGAAATCATTGAGACATTTATTAATATCAATTTTCCTAATCTTAATTCATCTCTCAACATCTCTCCCACTTGTGAGAATGTTTTGGTGCAAGAGGATGCAATCATGGAAAATCATGAAAATCATAGTTTTTATTCTCTTAATACCTTACCTACTTGTGAAGAAGGTATCTTGGTGTTAGAGGATCCAATTAGGGAGCATCATGAGAATCTTGTTCATTTCTCTCCCAATACCTCTCTTACTTGGGAGGATATTATGGAACAAGAAGATGAAATAATTGATACATTTCTTTCAAAAGATAGTAAGATGGATGAAAATGCTAAGGTTACATTAGATCCCCAATCTATATAAAATCATCAACAAGTAGTTAATTCTGTTGAGGTTATGAACACATAATTGGCTATTAGATCTCCTTTAATTATTGGACCTTCTAAGACTCCTTTAATTATTGAACCTCCTAAAAGTCCTCTAATTATTGGACCCCCTAAATCACCTCTCATTATAGGACCTCCTAAACCTCATGGCCATACCTTAAACTTTGCAAACAACTCACTAGTAATCATGTGTCACAACAACCAAGTTACCACATAGTTTCTCATACATACAACACAAGAAATAACAAGCAACCAAGACAAACACAAGACATTCCCTCATCGATACCACTTCTACAACTTGTTTTACCTAGTGACCCTTATTTACCTCAACATAGTGGAAAGGAGTATGATCTTGTGGAACAAATTCATAACACTCTTGCTAAGATTTCCTTGTGGGATTTAATTCAAACATCACCTATTTAGCATGGCATGCTTCAAAATGCTTTGCAAAAAGTTGTGGTCCCTCCTAGTGCACAACCACATGATGTAGCAACCTTAATTGAGGGTATTAATTAGGTTAATTTGGACATGGTTTTCATCCCCTTTGGATACACAAAAACAAAATGATGCCTCGATGATAATGGCTAGTATTAGCAAGATTAGGATTAGGTGCACCCTTATTAACAATGGTTCGAGGCTTAATGTTTGTAGTGTAAATATATTGGATAAAATTGAGGCGGATAAGACTAAAATTCAACAATTTCATTTGTCTATCCATGGTTTTGATAATGTGGGGGGTATGTGCAGGATCATGATGGGCCAAAAAGTGGCGATATGATGGGTATGTGTAGGGTATGTGGTTGGTGACTTTTTTTACCCAAAATTGATGAAACAAAAAGGGTTTTTAAAGGAGATTCTCAACTTTCCACCAATATAAATTATGCTTTACTTTGAATTTAATAAATAATTATTATTCATTTTCTATTTGAATTACCACTAAAGTCCTGATTCATAGGTTGATTGAGAGACATCTATAGCTTTCAAATGGTATCACATTTTTTGAATCCAAAACATGCATCACATTCTATGCTTCACATACTATAAGATTAAAAATAAAATTAATTTCATGAAGTTTTGACCAAGTTGGTGAGACATACGAGTTTTAATATTTTTAAAAATTTGTAATAAAAAATTCATAATTAATTATTTACTTGGAAAAAAATTATAAAAAAATATGCATCACATCGGGACATGAGTCCTCTACTTATATCTAAAAGCTTATAAAAAAATATTATCATTTTATTGTGGTGAGGGTGGTCAGATAGACACCTACTTATTTTTTCCTTGAAATTTAAGTGCTACTGCATTGAAATTTCAAATTTTCACCAAATATATATTTAAAAAAAAATAAACCTAGTAGTTTAGAAACTACATTCAATTTGGTACAGATTCTATTGTTACATATGTTTTAAATAAGATACATAACTTATTCAAAATTTTACTTCAAGTTTCCTAACTCTAAATTTTTTGCCACTTAAGGGCCTATTTTTTTAATGATGATCTTGCACATACCTTGGGAAGACAACCACTTGGTGTAATAACATTACTTGTCAAAGTTGGTAAGGTTGTATTGCAAACTCCCATCCATGTCATGCCTCATGACCTCTCATACAATATTCTTTTGTGAAGACCATGGATTCATGAGATGAAAGGATTTCCTTCAATGATTCATCATTTAATGAAATACACTTACAACAAGGTAACTTACATGATAAAAGCTAATCCTAAATTTGAAAATTGTTTACAAACTAAAATAGGAGTAAAGAGCCCTTTTATAACATTGATACTAACTTCAAAAGTGGAACCTTTACAAATTAAAAACAAAGATGAGTGCATTTCATCTATGATAAAGTTGTTAGATGATGAGTCAAGATTGTTAGATTGAACACCTACATTCATGGGGGAATACAAGATTACACAATAAAAATCATAAAAGGAAAAGGAAGCCACAATGATATCAACACAACCTATCTAAATCATCCACAGAGGAAAACAAAAGTTACACATCCACTTATGATGAAAATGATTATGAAAAACCACTTTCTTTGAAAGAAATGAAATCCATTTATGGAAGAGGTTATGAAATTTTGAAATAATTTGGCTATAATGGAAAAGGATGTGGTGTAAAAGAACAAGGTATCTATGTCCCATAGATCCCAACATGCATGGAACAACAAGAGTTCTTGGTTATTGTCCTTCAAAATAATGAAAACATCAAAAATACCCTCACTGAATCAAAAAAAATAGCATTAGTTGTCGCTCCTTGCCATGTGGTAGTTGTAGTATCAAACAATACTCACTACCATATGGGGGTATAAACTAGGCTTTATGCAATCATATTTCACCTTGCAACTTGGAGCAACATATCATCACGAATCTTGGCTCACCTTTGTCCCTACACTTTGGGGGAAAGGGGTTAGGTAGCATTGTGTTTGATGCATTCCTTCTAGCAAGGGATCCCTTTCTATCTCCTTAAAACATTAGTGTAGCAAGTACACTAACATTTTAAGGGGGGAAATTGGTCCCTTGCTCATTATTTGTGTAAGGAATGGTCCCTTTTTAGTGATGATAGCATATATCTCCTAGAAAGTGTGACCTTGGAAATGAAAATGTGGCCTTCTTGATCCATGCTAGTCTCTCCTTTGTGGTGATATTAGGCTTGATATCCCATAAGAGCGTGACCTTTCTTGGCATATGACGTTCCCCTTGGTGGTAATGCTATGGTTAGTATGCCCTAAGGTGTGAGTTTCTATTCCACGACTTGTCCTCTCTTGGTGGTGATGTCATGTGTGATGTTCCCTAAGGTGTGATGTTTCATGTATTGAGCAATGCCCCTTTATTATTGTTGAAATCACCTTTTGTGATGGTGTTATTTGTAATACCCCTAGAGGTTTTGGCCTTATCTTGTCATCATTTTTGTGCCTCCTTAGGCAATTTTTTGCACCTTTTTAGGTGAGTTTGGTATTTTTGATTCACTTTGTTCACACATGTTGGACTTAGTGGTGCATTGACATTGGCATTTTTGCTTCACTTTGTTCACATGTGCTGAACTTAGTGTTGCATTAGCATAACATTTTGAGAATTTTTGTAGCACCTTAACAAAATTATCATGGAATATAGATCTTGGTATGGTTGTAAATGGGTACAAACCTTGTGAATATTAGACTTCACTAGACCTTGTGTGTTTCTCATTTTTCTACTTTGTCTTGGGGGATCACCTAGTGAAAATAAAACTTCACTAGACCTTGTGTTACCTTTGGTTTGTGATTCACCCAATAAATATCAAACTTTTCTATTATGTGAGTCATGAATGCGTTAACATGGGTGCTAAGTATAACACAACTTGCTTGACAGTAGAGCTATGTGTTTTATGAGTGTCTAGCATAACATAGCTTGCTAGCCTTGTGGAACCCATCATACTACATGGACACCTAGCATAATGCAACTTGCTAGCCAGTAGATCCATATGGCTCATGAGTGATGTGGCATAATGCAACTTGCTAGTCCTCATGGGATAATTCCTTTAACTAACATTTATTCAATGGATGACATTTGGTATTTGAGACAATTTAAGACTGAGGTCTCTTTTCCTTACCAATTTGAATTATTTTAGTACTAACCTTGTGTTTTGTGTGTTTCTTTTATATGTTTTCTTCATGTTTGCGTTATTTTTTTTTGTTCATTTTGTTTCCATCTATATGGTATGCTTCATGTGTTCTAATATGTATGTTTGTGTATGTTACATCTTGCTTCATTTCATACATGTGTGTGTTCCTTTGTGCTTATTTTCTCTTGCTATGGGATCCTGGATCTTAGAGGCTCGTGTGCTCCCCCTAGATCCTTTGACATCCTATCTCTTTAGCATTTGGAAAATCAAACCCCTCTTGACATATATTTTCTACTTTAGTGTGAGTCTGAGCATAAGTTCATGCTCCCACTAAAGTGGGGTCTAAATGTAGCATTGAAAATTGTCACCATTGACAATTTCACACTATTTTTTTCTCCCCCTTAAATTATTAGACTTTATTGAACACCTTATTTCCTAAATTATACATTTTGAGGCTTATTTTACTTTTTCTGATAAATTGCAAGAATCAAATTCAATAATAATTGAGTTTAAAATAGAATTCATGTGTTGACAATATAAGTATAATGAGATCAAATTATATTTTTCATAATTGATATGAACATCTTTTTTTTTAAATAATTTTAAATGTGTGTGAGTTTGATCAATAATATGTTCACAAGAAAATTAATTTCTTTATTTATGATAAATTAAAGATCTGCTATAATAAAAGCAACACAAAGAATTCAAATGTCTTTTTCAAAAACCATGTCTCTTGATAGTTGATAATGATACCATCTTATTAGAATCTTTTAACATCTTAGTTTTGAACTTTCACCAATTGAATTTATGTTAATCTATGTTTTTCTATCATACTTTGTTAATTATTACATTATGCTAGTAACATAAAACAAACTTAATTCCAAAAAAATACTACAGTTCCAATTCTAAGAGATATGTTAATGAAAAACACACAATGTAAATAATATAAAATTTCAAACAGATTTGAGAACCCCAAAAAAATGATTCATTCCATTGTCCTCTTTCATTGTGCAACTGTTTCCTATACCAAACCAACTAAGACTCACATTCTTGACTTTAAAAATGAACACTAAACCCTCTAACAAGGACTGCTTCTCAATCTTTGAGTAAATGGATAGATAATTGCTTGAAATAAAATTAAAACATTCACCAAAAAATAGTTCATAAAACCCATAGTTGATGCAAGTACTTTGACTTGCATGCAACTAACAAAATTCCAATTGACACCTTTGTCTCTCCTCTAGTAATTTCTTAAGTTCACAACAAACAACACAACAATCATAAACCTAAAACTTGGTCCAACCGCTATCACAATGGAAGATTAATTTTTCTAGCAAATGCACCTACATAAGGTGAGCCCATCACCAATAGGCAGCTAGCTAATCTCTATACATTTGTTAGCAACAAGTGTCTTGTTCAACTCTACTATATAGTGTATGACTTTTCTCACATTTTCAGGCATTGTTGCATTAGGAGGTTCAACAACTGTACGAGACCATAGTCTATTTTCAAAACAAATAATCCCTCCAATCTTCATCAAACTCAACAAAAATTCGTAGTATTTCAGAAGAACATTAACTTTGTCGACATTTACAAATTCAAAATCTGCTAAACAATAAATGAGTAGCAAAATAAAAGAACAAGAGATTCAGAAAACAGGACACAACAAAAATTTAAAGTGGTTCGCCATAAATGCTACATCCACTCTCAAGCAGGGCAATATATTATTGACAATCTCATATACAATTACATATCACAACAACATGATCTTTTATAAGCAAACATTTCAAGAATGCAAAGAGCCAAAAGTTATTGGAGGGAAAACCAAAGTGACTGTTGGGTTTCACATTCAACAATCTCCCACTTGAAACCCAACATCTGCTGCTATGAACAATGGTATCCCATCCATGTCCATTCTTATCATCACTTAGAAAAAAAGCCCAGTGAAGCATTCCAAGACTTTAACATCTGTAAAATCTATTGAAGAACACTTCGTATAAGTCTTCTCCAAGCTATCTTGAAGTTTACAAAATCTATCAATTCTACTTTAGATTGCAAAACAGTTCCATCTCTAAGAGCATGGGCCTTAATAATTCTGTCCATGTTGAACATCCTTATGTCAAAGATGTTCTATGTGTTTCTTGAATTACTAAGCCCATGTCAACTGTAAGTGACCAGGAACTTCTTCCCCATTGATACATTCACTTTAGCAACATGTGCATCTAAAATAAACTCATCTTCACAAACTTTTGAAAAATCACAACTTACCTCAGCATACCTCAGTGTTACAACAACCTTTTGCATCATTTTTACTAATTTCCCTTCATCCTCTTCTAGGTGTTCATACTTGAACAACTTTCCAATCTACTCTATCTCTTCATCAAACAAATCATGCTCATCACTAGCCATTGAATCTACAGCCTTCTCATATAAATCCGCATAGAAATTGAAACTTTCCATGTGTCCATCTTCATTTTGTACACTATCCTCTATCACACTCTTTAATTCAAACAAATTTGATTCAAAATATTCACAATTTACCTCATTTTCTATTGTTGTCCCAATTTTATTTTTTATCATTTATCATTGCACCATTCATGTCGTCATGTTCCTCTACCAAGCCTCCTTCAAGAAAATTGTTTATTTTCTCCATCTCCTCTTTCCATAGGAAATCTTTCTCCTCTTCGCCTACTAGCACGTCAAACCAAGGCTTTGCACAACTTATCATCTCTATATCTTCATCCGCTGCAAATTCTTGCTTTTCATCCTCCAAAGGATATGTTATTGCTGCTGCAACCTCCAAGGTATTCACTCTTTCATGAGTGATATCTTCTTCATATTGCTGTCCTAAACTTTCAATGCCCTCCAAAGGATCAATCACTATTGCAATTTCATGTTCCGCCTCTTCAAAAAGGCATGCTACAATTATACTTTCTTATCTTTTCCATTCTTTGTCATCTGCCCTAGGTTCTTCGACATCATCTAACTGATCCCCAAAATTCTCACTATCAAATTTCAACATACTAAGGAATTCATTAATAACAGAATCGGTTCCAACATCTAATTAATCCAAAAAAAATTCTTGCCTTCCAAAACTCACCCAATAAAAGAGTTGGTGTGGATTGAATCACTCCCACTTCAACTTTACATCTATTGTATGCAAGGTGCCTATTTTTTTGCCTCGAGCAATTACCAAGGCCCCTTTTTTAACTTTCCACATATTGGATTCACAAGTGACTTTACATCCTTGAGAAGCCAATTGTCCAACTGAAACAAAATTTTGTTTAAGCTTAGGGATATATCTAACATTCTGAAGTAACCAACTATTTCCATTCGTTAACTTTAATAAAACATCTCCTTTACCAATAACATCACAAGATTCATTATTTCCAAGAAAAATCTTACCAAAGTCAACGCTTAGAAATTTTTTGAAGTACTCCTTACACGAAGTGGCATGAAATGACGCTCCTGAATCAAGCACCCAAAAATTTGTTGTTGTTTCTTCTAAGGCCAAAATAAGAACACTAGTAGATCCTCATATACAACATTCACTTCATCTTCTTTTGGTTGATTTTCAGCCTTCTTCAAAGACCAACAATTTTTTTTTATGTGGCTCTGCTTGCCACAATACCAGTAACCCGTCTCTCTACCTTTGGATTTTTACCTTCCTTGTGACTTCTCACGATCACTTGGATTTTTCCCTTTTTCTTTTGATCTACCTTTTTCATTTTCACTCAATATTACCCAATGTTGGAGTCTCATTGGTGCTCTTCCTTTGCATTTCCTCGCTTTGAATTACATGAACAACATCATCAAATTTTAATGTATTTAAGCTAAAAACCAAGTTACTTACTGCCATAACCAAGCTATTCCAGCTTTCTGGTAGAGAACTCAAAATTAAAAGAGCCTGAATCTCATCATCAAAAAATACTTTTAGAGAAGATAATTGACTCGTAATAGTATTAAAATCATTCAAGTGATTTGAAATAGAACTACCTTCAACAATTTTCATGTTAAACAACTGTTTCATCAAAAATACCTTGTTTGATGCTAAGGGATTTTCATACAACTTATCCAACATACTCATCAAATCAACAACTATTGTTGCTTTGAATATATTAAATGCTACTGTTGGGGATAAACACAACCGGATGGTTCCCAACATTTTTTTGTCAAGAATGTCCCAATCTTTGTTTTCCATACTTGCTGGTTTCTTTGATTTACCATGTAATGGTCACCACAAATCTTTTTGATATAAAAAATCTTCCATCTGAATTTTCCACAATTGATAATTTTAGCCATTGAACATTTCCACCTTTCCTTCATCAGACAACATTGCTCCCACTCAAACTCGAACCTCTCGTGCTAAAAAATCAAACACCACAATGCTCTAATACCAATTGTTAAACAATAAATGAGCAGCAACATAAAAGAACCAGAGATTCAAAAAATAAGACACAACACATCTTATAGTGGTTCACCATAAAGGCTACATCCACTCTCAAGCAAGGCAATATATTATTCACAATCTTAGATACAATTACATATCACAACATGCTTTTTTATAAGCAAACATTTCAAGAATGCGAAGAGCTAAAAGTTATTCGAGGGAAAACTAAAGTCACTATTCAGTTTCACATTCAACAAAATCAAAAGACTCCACCATATCCTCTTGAGAAAAAGAATAAATAAAAAATACAGTATTGGACAACAAATCTATCCTAGATATCTTGGAGATTACTAGAAAATTCAACACTCTAAAAGAGAAAATGATAATGAATTTGAATGGTAATGTGCAATAGAATCCTTCATAGTGGTATTGGGGACATCACCTAGAATACAACCACAAGCTAGAGAAATCCCATAAGGCATAACATTGTAACCCTAATTAACACCAAGTATCCCTAGTCCCCACAAGTTACTGTCAGTGTAGGATTGTAATTGGAGGCACCAAAAAAAATTGTATGTATGTATGGATAAAAATTGTGTAGGATTGTAATTGATTAACACCATAAATACATACAAAATCTGCAATTGAAGGCACCAAAAAAAATTCAAATTTGCTAAAGGATAAAAATTAAAGACTCCATACCAAACCAACATTGAACATATAAAGAGTTTTACAAATTAAAAAATGCATTACTCAATCTTTGGCAATTTCCATTTAGCATGTCTCACTTTCATATTTGGTTCTAAATTTTTCTAGAGGCAAATGAAGAAAGAGGAGAAGCAACAACATGCTATCAAGTTACAGGTATTCTACTATTACTAATTCTTTATGCCTACGAATGCCAATATGTTGTATGTTACACAGATGTTTTCAACAATATTGTAAATATATGGGGTTCCACCCTGATACTGTTTACCTTGGGTTTTTTTATTTATATTCTTTATGTAAGAATGACAATTTATTGTATGCAATGTAAATGTTTGTCACAATAACCTATAACTCAATATCTTAGGTTTCAACTTACACTATTTATAAATGTCAAGTCATTTCAGTTCAATTTTTAAGTTTTTTTATGTTCTATATGTTTGGGAATATAGATCATTTCTATACACTATAAATTTTTGTCACCCACTAACCTTTAACTTAATATGTGGGGTTTCAACTTACACTATTTATGAATGTCAAGTCATTTTAGTTCAATTTCTAGGTATTTTTTATGTTCTATATGCTTGGGTATATATATTAGTTCTATGCGTTGTAAATGTTTGTAATGGTCCACTACCATGTAATTCAATATATGGGGTTTCAATTATACTATTTATAGATGTCAATGCGTTTTTGTTCCTTACAATGTGATTGTTACACCCTATCAGCTCTAAGTGCACAAGACCAATTCATTTATGTTCCTCACAATGTGATTGCTACACCCTATTCTTTATGCCTTGTACTACCAATATGTTTGGTCAAAATAACTTATAATTCATTATCTAGGGTTTTGACTTATACTGTTTATGAATGCCAATGCATATCTAATTAAAAATAATGTGATTGTTTCACCAAATATGCTCTAAGTGTATAATATCAACTACTTTTAGTTCAATTCCAACATTTTCATTTATATTCTATATGCTTGGGAATGCCAATCTATTCTATGTTGTGTAAATGTTTCTCACACAAACTTGTAACTAAATATCAGGGGTTTCAACTTATATTGTTAATGAATACCAATGTATTTTAGTTCTTTACAATATTAATTCCAATCCGCTGAAGTGCATAAGACCAACTCCTTTCTATTCAATCCAAACTATTCTAAACTTGTGCAATTCAAACAAAGTAGTAATATCAAATATAAATCAAATTATTACCAAATTTTACATTATAAACTATCAACACACACAATAAAGAAAAATAATATGTTCATGCATCACTTTGACTTTAACGGTGTTCATTGATGGTTGTTATCATTGTTTGAAACATGTTTCCTAATGTGTGTAGATGCAATATAAATTTTATATGAGGGCCACACCAATGAAGAAGAGATCCACGAAAAGGTGGCCTACAGGTAAAAGGGGGGTTACATTCCCCCTGAAGATGAATAAAAAGTACAAGAAGAGACAATTGTGGTAATTACTGCTCTAGCAAGTAAGCCAACAACAATAACACGACAACGGGAGTTGTCAATGAATGAAATAGTAAATCAACAATCTAATGACATGGTGGACAACAAGCATGAGGAACTTAATGATGGCCTAAGTATTCCCTCAACCCCTAGCCCACTGTCTTGGTTGGTAGATGGATCTACGAATATGGGTAATGATAGTCTATGTCTTCCGTCAGCCCCTAGCCAAACATCTTGGTTGGTAGAGGGAGATATGAATATGGGTAATGACGATCTAATTTTTCCCTCATCCCCTAGCCATTTGTCTTGGTTGGAAGAGGGAGATATTAATGTGGGTAATGACGATTTAAGTCTTCCCTTGACCTCTACCCAATTTTCTTGGTTGGTAGAGGGAGCTATGAAATTGGGTATTGAATTGCAGTGGGCAGAAAAGAAAGGAACTTATTCATTTCCATCTCCACCTACCACATTTCCCATACCACAAATGCTAAATTACTATGCATATTTTAGCAAGGAAACTCAAGGTATTGGTGAGGAAGAGGAGGATAACATTGGCAACCAAGTGATTAAAACAATCAAATCCCAATCTGTTTTGACAATCACTAAATTTCTGAAGGAAAGAAAGTATCTCAAATAGTTAGAAAAGAAGGAAAGAGAGAAGAAGAGGGAGAAATAGAGATTTCAAAAGAAACAAGATAGGAAGTAAAGAGAAATCGAAGTGGCCCATAGGTCATTACAGCAAGAAAGACAGATAAGCAATCCTACGAACTTGTTACCAGAGAACCATGCCTTGTTTCAGGAAATATTGAACATATACATCCCTCTGTTTGCTTCTGGTGATGTTAGTTCGAGTCTCAATATAAATGTAAGTTGTACTCCACTTTGTGTTAGAAATAATTGTTCAACACCGTTGCATGTAAGTTGTAGTCAATTTACAAATACAAATCCAAATCATGTAATGATAACTCAAAATGCAGTGGAAAGATATGAGAACACATCTCCAGATGTTTTTCTTGGAATTCTTGATTGAGGTTGGGAGGGACCATCCCTACAACTATATGAATTATTGTCTACTTTTTTTATGTACGTTCTAGACTGCAAGATATAGTTCAATTGTTGGCTATTTATTTTTGTTGTTGGGGCTGTAATATCTTTTTATTAACAAAAAAAATTCTTGCCACATCACCATGCCACTTGTGCATTTGCCAATTTTATTTTTTTTAAATTTCAAGCATCCTGCCACCTCTCACATTGATTTGACCATGGTGTTCCTTACACGCCCATTTTGGGGTCCGCCCAATAGTGGATCCCATCTGCCTCCATTAACACAAAAATATACATGTGTTGGATTAGACATATGTGTGGCTTCTAACCACTTTGCCACCCCAAATGACTAGTTGAGAGAATCAATCACTCATTTCCTCCTTTGTTACCTTCACTGAGCAACTTGCCTTATGCATCCCTCCACAGTTACTCAACCAAACAAGTGCATAATTCAGAGATCTTGAGGTTCATTCAATACTCCAAATTCTCACATATTCAACTCATTACCTTGCGTTTATTCTAAAGTGTTTGTTTGGTTATGCACCCATACTGGTTCACTCTGCATTGGAGAGGCTTCATTTCACCAAAGCATTCTTTGTGTTAAACCATGTTGCATATACCATCATTTTGAAAAGTATAAGGAATCAAAGTTTAATAGTAAAATGCTCTTTTGAAAAAGAAGTCTCTTCCATGTTAAAACCTCAAATGATACTACAATTTTTTGTCCTATATTGTGTAAATGTTGTTTCCAGAATTATGCACATTCTTGTATCATGTCTTTGTTATTAAATGGATATGTTTATGGGCATGCTTAGCAATACGATGTACATGTTGGCAATGTAATGCAATTGCTTGTAAATGTAAGTCTACTTAATTATACTAAAACATTGTTTATGGTGATTGCTTGATTGGGCTTAAATGTATAACACACTTTGCATAACAATTACATCTATACAAAAAATTTTGCATTAACAACCACAAACAATATCAATTAAATCCATATATAGTCATGTACACAAAACTAGTAACATCATTTATATGATATAGAATGTATGAATGGAAACAACCTCTTATGTATAATATAATGAATTTGGTGATGGGATAGTCTTGGTTCTTAGTTGTTCTCGTGGCATCAGATTTTTGAAAATATTGATGGTGGTGCAATGCATTGGGTGATATGTAAGGGGAGTGGGGGTTATATTATTTGTATATTTTGGCTGCATGTTTTCATGATATGAGCCATCCAAAAGAAACTTGGATTGTATGTTTGTGGTATCAAATTGGATTTGAATATTCTGACATGTAAGACTATAAATAATTATTTGTGTTTGGGACAAACATAAACCAAATATAATACAATTTTTTATGGTACACTGATTCAACTACATTTGTTGGATTGTATGTTTGTGGTATCAGACGGGCTTTGAATATTGTTCTCCTATATTGTCATGATGTGATGTTTATATGTTACTAATAAATATTTTATTAAAGTATACCAAAATTCTCATATTTAAAACTTAATGTGTGTGTGTGTTTGAATTGTGATGTAATCTTTTTTGCTAAGGTTTGCAATGGATATTGAAATAATTTTATCTTAAATAGTCACATGAAATGCCTATTGTTACATGTTTGAGTTTAGAAACATGTTTGACTTTGCATTGGAGAGGCTTCATTTCACCAAAGAATTTTTTAGTATTAAACCATTTTGCATCTACCATCAATTTAACATGTATAATGAAACAAAGTTTAACACATAAATGCTTTTGCGATAAACAGGTATCTTCAACTATTATTGGTTTCCTTGAATGTTATCCCCTATTATTTAGTTATTCATTACATAATAATTCAATCCTCAATTTTCCTTTTATATTTGATTGTTACTACAAAATATGGAAAGGGTTTGACTGGTTCTCTTTTGGAGGGTTTTTTGCCATGCACTTCTATTCATGTATTCTTCATTGCACATTCATTGTGCAAATCTATATTTCACAATTGATTAGTGCATGTACATATATATGTATGTACATAGATTAGTGCATGTTTATATGCATGTACATGCACCAATCTGGTACATACATATCTATGTATATATATATATATATATATGGGTATGTACAGGATCATGATTGGTCAAAAAGTGGCGATATGATAGGTATGTGTAGGGTATGTGGTTGACGACTTCTTTTTAACCCAAAATTAATGAAACGAAAAAGGGTTTTTAAAGGAAATTCTCAACTTTCCACCAATATAAATTATGTTTTACTTTGAACTTAATAAATAATTATTATTCATTTTTTATTTAAATTACGACTAAAGTCCTAATTGATAGGCTAATTGAAAAACATCTATAGGTTTCAACCGGTATCACATTTTTTGAATCTGAAACATGCGTCTCTTTCTATGCTTTGCACACTATAGGATTAAAAAAAAAGAAAATTGAATTTCATGAAGTTTTCATCAAGTTAAGGTGCTCAGACACACAAGTTTTAATATTTTTTAAAAGTTGTAATAAAAAATTCATAATTAATTATTTACTTGGAAAAAAATTATAAAAATATATTCATCACATTAGGACGTAAGTCCTCTACTTATATCTAAAATCTTATAAAAAAATATTATCATTTTATTGTGGTTAGGGTGGTCAGACAGACACCTACTTATTTTTTCCCTGAAATTTAAGTACTACTGCATTGAAATTTTAAATTTTCACCAAATAGATTTTTATTTTTTTGAAATAAATCTAGTAGTTTAGAAACTAAATTCAATTTTCTACAGATTCTATTCTTACATATTTTTAAAATAATATAGATAACTTATTCAAATTTTTACGTCAAGTTGCCGAACTCTGATTTTTCTAAATTTTTCACCACTTAAGGGCCTGTTTTTCCATGATGACCATGCACATACCCATATTTGTGTCCATAATAAATTTTCATAAAAATTCACTCTTCAATTCCGATGGTGTTCTACCATGCACTTCTATTATTTTGTTCTTCACTACATAATAATTCATTTTGCAGATTTGTATTTCATAAATATTTAGTGCACATATGTATATCTATATGTACATATATATGTACATGCATATGTATAATTACATGTCCATATGTATTTACATATGTATGTGTACACATATGTACATATTGTATATATATGTGTGTGCAGTGTTTTTACCCCATCTAAAATGCAAGAAATAAACTCAAGCAAGAAGATTAAAACGAAACAAAACACTCAAGATTGGGCTAAAGATGAAAATCAAACTTAAAAATGACAATAAATCAATTTTTACCTTGTTTGAGCTTGACGGATTTGTTTTCCCTTTTGGATGGCTTGATATGTGTGCTCCTAGAGTAATTTCGGTAACATAACGGTTTGGTCTTTGCTTGATTTTGTCACAAGATAGATGCAAGATGGTTGTTCTTGCAATGATTTGATTATTGTTGCAAGATGGTGGTGTGAGCTTGAATGTGGTAGCATATGGTTGAGATCTTGAAAATGGTTGAGAATACAAAAATGGCTAAGTGTTAGCCATTTAGCAAGGGAGATTGGAATGGATGGTGGAGATTGAAAGGGGGAGGAAAATCAAGGGTTGAGATCAAGAGTTTACCAAAGGAATAAAAATTCCTTTTTAATGTGCATGAAAAGGATAAAAGGAATTTAATATTCCTTGGGAAAGAGAAAAGGAATTTAATATTCTTTGTGAGATGGGAGAGGAATTAAAAATTCCTCAAAAGGGCCTTGGGTGATGGGGAGAGTTGACCAAAGGGTAGATTGAGATAGGTAAGCAATGATTAGGTTGTGTGAGGGATTAGGCAAATGATTAGGTGGGTAATGAGGATTAATGATCCACTTGCATTTTATGGAGGATGTGAGATGAGGGAATTAAATAAATAGATTATTTATTTAATTATTTAGAGGAAAAGGGATAAGGAATGGGAGTAAATAATTAAATATAATTATTTACTTTAGGCTAGGATTTAAAGATGATAGAAGAAATAAATTAGGATGAAAGGATAAGGGATAATGAATATTAATTAAATAATAGGGTATTATTTAATTAATATGGAGGATATGACATTATTCAAATTGGGGGTAAATTGAACAAAAAAAAGTGGTTGATTTTTAATGTCTACATTTTTCCCCTATTTGAGATGGTGTTACAAAGTAGCATCATTTCAAAGAAGATTAAAACATAGAACCCAAAAGAAGATTGTTAGATTGTGAAAGATGTCACAGTCATTCAAAGGAGTGACTAGGAGGAAAGATGATGGGAATGAGGATTAGGGATTGAGGGTGCCCCCTTGAGAGGACATGTGGGTTCAAGAGAACACAGGCATGCTCTCGAAATGGATGAGGTGATGCGAGAGTAGATGGGGAAAGTGATGCAAAATGATGGATAAAATATGGAATAGGAGGAGGAAGAGATAATGAAAGGAGAAGATGAGAAGTAAGCAAGCACAAATGGGTTCAAGGACAAATGTGATGTTTCCCCAGTCAAGCTACAAGAAAAAAAGGATAGGGAAGGATACAACCTGATGATAATGATGAAATTGTTGTTGATAAAGGAAGGATACATCCCCAAAAAACACAAAAGGATAGGGAAGGATACATCCTGATGATGATGATGATGATTATGATGAAAGTGTTGTTGATGAGGGAATGATACATCCCAAAACAACACAAAAGGATAGGGAAGGATGCATCCTGATGATGATGATGATGATGATGAGAGTGGTGTTGATGAGGGAAGGATACATCCCAAACAACACAAAAGGATAGGGAAGGATGCATCTCGATGATGATGATGAGAGTGTTGTTGATGAGGGAAGGATACATCCCAATTATGATGATGATTGGATCAAGGCTTGTAGCACAGCTGGGAACAAGACCAAGGATGTGATTAGATGATTTGTGCTATATTGAATGGATGAGGGTTGGATTGAGATGTGAGATTGTTGAAATGAATGAAAATAATGGAAGAAAAGATGCTTAGAATAAAATATATATATTATCCTAAGAAGATTGAAGATATGATGATATGATGAGGATGGAGGAAGTGGAGGGAATAAAATGGATAGGAGAAATAGATGAAGAGAGTGATGAAGGATGAATGGATTATAAATATGGAGGGTGAGGGGATGGGGATATTGATAGAGGGAAATGATAGATGAGAGTATGGGAGATGGGTGATATGAAAGGAGAGTGATTAAATCAAGCAACTTAATTGTTATGCATTATGCTACCATGTAATTAGCACTAAATTTGATATAGCATGAGATACTATGCACCAGAGTATGAAGAATCAAGGTGACTTCGTATCACATGCATGGGAATCACACAACAAACAAAAGGTTAATCCAACATCCCAAATTCATGGGGGCTTTGGTAGGGCCAATTTTTTAAAACCACAAACACAAAGGATGCCCCAGCGTAACACGAGACCACAAGGATCTTGGTGGTGCTATGTAGGACAACCAAGAAGACATAAATAAACAAAAGATCAAAATATGCACCTATGTTTACCAATCAAAGTGCACCATGATATGATGGATCAAAAGGGTGGATGGGATTGATGCGGCCTAATTAGGAAGGATGCATCCTGTTAAAACCAAAGATGGAGGATAGAATAAAAGATTGACATGATGTAGTATACTCACAAATGGTTGGACCTCAAGATACCAAAGGATTTTTTTTATTAAGAACCAACTAGGTAAGGACATAGTTGATGACACAACACGCTGACAAGGCACACCCTAAAGACCTAGGGGCTTGTGGGTTGATCAAAGATTAGTCTTGCCTACGTGAAAGTGCAGAGCCTTCGTAGTTCGATAAAAAGGTGACAAATAACCATGGATAAAAGCAGAAAGAGGACAATGGAGACTATGATGGATGACAAAAACAAGATGAAAAAATGTCCCGGGGGCTGATCAAATGATTAGCCTTGCCTACATGAAAGCACAAAGGAAACATAGTTTGACAAAAAGATCAACGATAGAAAATGGATAAGGGATGATGAGATGACCATGAAAAGTGGATATAAAGGTGGAACCTACATGATGACACAAGACTAACCTTGTGGATAGGATGATGGTGATTGCACGAACCTTAAGGATGGGATAGTTATCCAAATCATCAAAAGATGAATTGGGAGGATGATATGATGGATAGATGAATGATGAAAAGTGATAGGAGATTGGAAAGATGTGTGAAAGAGGTAGGAGTGATGAAAATGAGAGGGATGGCATTGTGTTGCATAGGGGGGAAGCCTATAGCTAGATACCAATGACAAGGGATTATGAGATGGAATGAAAATATAGATAAAGGGATGGATAGATAAAGATAAGGAGATGGAAAGATGCTACGATGGATGGATAGAGGGATAAGGATTTGGATGTGAAAAAGGTTATTTGATGGATAGATGGGAAGGTACGGATTTGGAAGATGGAAGGGATTTTTTTTTGGATGGATGGATGGGAAGATAAGGATGGGGAGATGGAAGGGATTTTTTTTTGGATGGATGGATGGGAAGATAAGGATGGGGAGATGGAGGGGATTGTTTGGATAAGGATTGTTTAGATGGGAAGATAAGGATGTGGAAGATAGAAGGATGAGCATATGCTAGAAGAGAAAAAAAAGGATGGGGATATGAAAGGATCATGGAATGAAGGGATAAATGTTTTGGATGGATTAATGGAAGGAGGATGTGGAGATAATGATTGGGAGATGGAGGGGATGACACAATGGATGAATGATGTCTCCAAGGACTATGTCACAAAGGAATTAGATGCCCCCACTCTAGATATGTCATGTGTGATGAGGTAGGAGGAATGAAAGATGAGTGGATGGGAAGATAAAGGAGATAAATGGAGGAGGATATGATGGGTGGATGAGGGAGGGAGATGGATGTAGATAGGATGCATGGATAAGGAGGGTAGATGGATGGTAGCGTGATGGGTGGAAAAGGAATAGCATAGAGTATGGATGAAGGGAATGTATACCAAGAGGTGTCCAAAGCATGTACATATATTTTTTCCCCTATCTTTATCAAGATCAATAGGAGGATGGAGGGATTGGGATAAACAGGATACAATAGGCACAATGGGCATGGTAAGCTAGATGGAGGAAATAGAGGATGGTGCACTGAGAATGAAGTTGCCCCTAAGAGTGGAATTAAACTAAATGGAGGTTTTACACATGATGCATGTTTGCTAGGTTTTCATGTCATGGTACTTATCCAAGGAACTTGTTTTCCAAGTTTTCACCATTGCACGAATTATTTCTCTTTACTTTTTTTTTTGTTTTTTTGACCTTTTTGACTTTTGGATTTTTGGATAGCATGTGGATGGAGATGGATAAGGATAGGGATGTGGATAAGTGGATTTAGAAGACATGTGATAAAGGGGATTGATGGACTCAAGCATCAAGTTCCATATGAGGTAATAAGAGCCCATGTGTGAAGTGACTATTGGATGTTGGTGCAACCTTATTAGGATGGATGGATTATGCAAGGGAGTGGATTAAAGGGATTTGATGTGTGAGATATGTGGGATAATGGATGGGATATTGGAAAGTATATGGATAGAATGATGGGGTGGATGTGTGATGGGGGAATGTTTTCAGGACCAACATTGGCACATACGGTGGTAGATGTGAAAGGATAGGAGGATTAGTGGATGGATGATGTGGGGATAATGGAAGAGTTGGGATAATGGATTTTGGGACATGGGGTCCCAAAATAAATTTAGGAGATGGAGAATGTGAATGATTAGTTGTTGGATTAGAAAATTTGGATGTTGTTATGGATGTTTCATTTGAAGGCATTGCATCCTTTTTCTTTGGGATCCACATGGTTTTGATTTTTGTTGTAACAGACTTGTGTAGTCTTCTTGATTGATTACACTTTTTGATGGGATTTTTATTTTCTTCATCATGTCCTTTAGAGGGGACATGGGGATATTTAGATTCATGTGGATGTTTGGATTTATGAATTTTTACTTTGACATCCAAATTGCTTCCAATGTAAATGGGATGAATGTGAGGAGATGGATGATGTGGAGAGAATATGGATGGAGTGACGGAGGTAGGATTTTGGAGAGGGTGTGTGGATGGAGGAGGTATAGTTATGTTCCTTTTTTGATCTTTATTAGGGATTATGAGAGGGGGATTTTTATGATGGGTGATAGGAATAGGTGATTGGTGGATGACAAGTTGAGTAAGATGGAATGGAGGAGGTGATTTTGGGATATAAGGTCCTAAAATGGACTTAGTATGTGGGGGATGTGTGATGGTGGATGGAGGGACATAAGAACCCAAAATTGGATTTGGAGGATGAAGGAGGAATATGGATGGTTGTTTTGAGATGATATAATGGAGGGGGATGGTGACAAATGGTTTAGTGAAGTGATAGGAAGAGCCTCTTATTCTTTTAGAGGAGGATCGTTTAGGATGTATGGAGGTTGTACCACCATTTTTGGATTGTGAGTCTTGAGATACATATCCAAGACCTTGTGCACATGGATTTTATTTGACATGGATGGGCTTTAAAATACCTTGCTCGTGAAGGCCTAAACCTTTTCCTTGATAGTTCATGCTCTTGAGAATTTTATCTATGGTAGGATGCTTGTTACTTTGGAACCATGATGCGTCCATTATTAGGTGAAGGAGTATGGGTGGTGTACATGCTTGGTTCCTCTTCTACAAGAAAATCACCATGGATGAATGTAAGAGTACCAAGGGGATATAAACATGGTGTTGGGATGGTATGGCTAGGTGGCAATGAAGGATCATGAGATGGTGGTGATGGGATTGTAGGATCTTTATTTAGAGGAGGTGATAAGGAATGATGAGGGGGATCAGGCATAATGGTAAGATCTTGATTTATAAGGGGATCATGGGATGGAGTGTACAAGCTAGTATGATCTTGAGATATAGTGGATAGGATGGGAGGATCTTGATGTGGAGGAGGGGATATGTTGGTATACTTTGGATCAAGCTCTTGGCATGACTTGTCATGTGTGGGAGGCATGATGATGGAGTGTTGGAGGGACTCCTCAAGTGAGGAGGATGGAAGGATGGAGGATTCATGAAGTTCATGGTAATGGATTTCGGTGATACTAGTAGTGGAAGGAGTGGATTGGATTTGGGTTTCTTCAATGGATTGGGTGGATCTAGGAGTAGAAGATGGGGATTCAATGGATTTAGTGGGTTTAATGGTCTAAATGGTTTGGGTAGTGCTAGGGGTGGTAATAGTAATGATAGTTGTTGGATGGAGAAGGGTCTCATCACTAATGACCATGGATGATGGATTGGGATGGCATGGCTCCACAACATCAAGATGTGGAATTGAGGATGTATTCCTTGGATGACATATAAAGTGAGATACTTGCATATTGTAGGCTTAGATGGTGTGGTGGGAATATATGAAGGATTATGAATGGGTGGAGGACTAGGATTATGGATTGGTGGATTTAGATTAGATGGAGCAATGAGATTGGATGGAGGACTAAGGGTAGGTATAGGATTAGGATTGGTGGAGGGATCAATATTAGATGAAGGATTAAGATAGGAATATTGGGATTGTGGATTAGGATAGGAGGACATGGATGGTGGATTGATGTTAGAGAAAGTGGACGGGGAATTAAGATGGGAATATTGAGATGGTGGATTAAAGTGGGAAGAGGTGGATGTTGGATTAGGATAGGAGGATGGGGATGTAGGATTAGAATGGGAAGATTGGGAAAGTAGATTAAGATAAAAAGATGTGGATGTTGGATTAGGATGGGAATATAGGGATGATGGATTGAGGTAGGAGTATTGAGATAGAGGATTGGAATAAGAAGATGTGGATGTTGGATTAGGATGGGAAGATCGGGATGGTAGATTGAGGTAGGAGTATTGGGACAGAGGATTGGAATAAGAGGATATGGATGTTGGATAAGAGAAATATGTAGATGAATGATATGATGAAGATGTGGATGGGGAAGATAATGGATATCCCTTGTCAAAGGTAGCATAAAGATTGCTAGTAGGTATGGACGAAGGAATGGTGGAATAGATTGGATGGCCAATTGGATTTTGGATGACAGTTGAAGAAAGCTTACTAGAAATAAGAGCATCAAAGGGATCCATATCATACTCATCTTTATCAACAAGACTTTAATTATCATCATCAATGTAATTGGGGTTCCCCTTGACTACTATTTTTGGTTGCATTGGTGAAGGATAAGGATTCATGATGTTGAATTAGATGGATATGGATTGAAAAGATGAGAATAGATGATTAGAATAAAAGGAGAGATGATGAAAAGATAAATAGAATGGATTAGAATAACATGGAAGAAAGGGTCATAAGATTTGTTTCGATATCAAAAGATCTTGGATGTCGATGGACTAAAGCTTAGATTAGGATGGTTGAAGGATGTGATGTGATAAACTCTAAACCAAGCTCAGGGGTTTAACTAGATGACATATGATGTAGATGACTGGATTGGATTGCGAAAAGGATAATTAAGAAACTGAATCTACCTCAAGATGGAAGTATATTTATTGGGCCATGGATGATTATTAACCCAAGATGGATAAGAATCCTAAGCAAGTGTGATTGATGACGATCAGGATCAAACACCTAGGTCAACTTGGATAAGAACCCCTAAAATGAAGCCTAAGAGATTGGGATTGATAAACCGATGATGGAAATGCAATCTATGGATGTCCTACAATGAACCTATATGATTTGACTAAAGATTCGATGACTTTTAGAAAATGTAGACCGACTAAAATGACAATTACGGGCATATGGATGTTGATAAAAAAAAATTTGATCGTGACAAAAGACTTAGAAAATGATAGGATTTTAGTGGCCAAAAGGATTCACTCTCTCGAATTTGTATGGGCAGTGGATAAGCCTCTATGTAGCTCAAATTTTCCTATTCAGGTCATGACTTCGCCTATTCAAGGACAACAGATTTGCCTCTGCATTGAGAAAACTTGCCTATTTGGGAGACTCAAGTTTTCCTGTCTGCCCAGCACACAAGAAATGGGCTAAGTCAATATGAAAATTCACCTATTCTCTGAAAATGAGCTAAGTTGATATACAAATTTGCCTATTTCTAGGGAAACAGGCTAAGTCGATATGCAAATTCACCTATTTCTAGGGAAACGGGCTAAGTCGATAAGCAAATTTGCCTATTTCTAGGGAAATAGGCTAAGTCAATATGCAAATTCACCTATTTATGGGGAAATGAGCCAATTCAATATGTAAATTTTCCTATTTATGGGGAAATGAGCTAAGTTGATATGCAAATTCACCTATTTCTAGGGAAACAAGTTAAGTCAATATGCAAATTCACCTATTTCTAGGGAGACATGTTAATTCAATATGCAAATTTTCCTATTTATGGGGAAACAAGCTAAGTCAATATGAAAATTTGCCTATTTATGGGGAAATGGGCTAAGTCGATATGAAAATTTGCCTATTTCTAGGGAAACGGGCTAAGTCAATATGCAAATTTGCATATTCTAGAGAAACGACCGAATTTGACAGATGAGGACTGATGCAAACTCACCCAAAGGATGGGAAGACTTGCCTATTCTAAGGAATGAGTGAAAATAGAGTTGCCTAAGAAGGGACGCATAGGAAAATTTTCCTTTGACAAAGACAAATTCGCCTAAAGGGATGACCTAGACTGGACTTAGACATGGAATTTCCCTTTTGCAGGGAAAAATCACCTATCCACAATGAAAATTCACCTCTATGAGAAGAAAATTCACCTCTGAGGGCAAGGGATGACTGTGGCGAAGGACAACAAACACTACAAACAACAAATAAAAGGCTGGACTGACTCAACTAAAAATAAAAAGCTCTGGTATCGCACAATGAAGACACACCAGGCAACACGATCCTAGAATTAGTATTGAAGGTTTACAAACTTGATGTAGGCCCACCATCTTGAGTAAACAACCTAATGTTAATACTTCATGATACTGAGGTGGTCCTCTAAATCACCCTTTCTCACAAAGACAAATAGCTAGCATTTTAGTGGCACAGGGTCATTAATAGATGCCACGGGCTCACCTTCACATTCTCTCTCGAGGACTGTTGTATTCCACCATGAGGATTTCTATCTCAACCCAAGGGAGTACGTGGTGAGTAACATTGGGGTACGGTGCGCATCCCCTGCACTACACCAAGCCGCGACTAAAACACAAGTCTCTATCTAGGCTGAACAAGGCTATCTCGTGCATGCTTGATATACACTAGGTATGTGAGGTACAACCGTGAACACCAACTAGTCATAAGCGTGGATCAGGAGCCCCAATGAGGTACTAGAAACTTGGACCAACCCTGCACGTCTTATCTAGGTATCACCCTAGCTTCGACACTTCACTAAACACAACGTGACTAGATTGAGGTACAACTTTATCTCCCCCCTTTATATAGCCCATTGGTAACATGTGGTTGGGATTGTCCCCCGCGTGATGAAATCTCAGGCAGGTCCTGCTAAGGGAAGAAGATACTAGATGTTTCAAATAGTCCCCAGGCTCACACGTAGTGCAAGGGGAGAGTTTAGATGCACTAGCACCTCCTAGGTAGACTAGACTAGACTAGAGAAAACTATAATTTTTTGTCACCTAGAATCACCGAAAGGTGTAAGGGGAGTGGATACATCAACAAATTACTACCAAGCATAGCAAATAAATTAAATTGATCCTTTAATTAATCTGTGTGCCTAAATTAGTGTGAAGAAGACACAGACAAAACTAAACTAAGGGTCTTCAATCGATCATCATGTAGAAGCCAAATTTGTAGTTTTAACCACTGATCTTGGATGAACGAGGGACAAGCTGCATAAATCATTAGTAAAAATAGCACACTCACAAATAGACAAGTTAGTGGATTAGTACCCGAAATCATAAACAAATTGAAGCAGAAAATTGAAAAATTAAGTTTCAGGAATACCTCAAATTCGCCTTTGTGTGAGGAAAATTCACTTGTATAAAGGTTGTAGGATCACATCTATAAGGAGAAATCTCACCTTTCAGTAGGTTTTCATGTTCACAAATTCACCTATTCTCAAATTCGCCCATTTACAAATTCGCCTATTCATTATCTGCAAATTCACCTATCCATCGTCCACAAATTCGACTATCCATCATTTGTAAATTCACCTATCAGTTGTCCACAAATTCACCTATCCGCAAATTCGCCTATCCGTCATCCGAAAATTCACCTATCCATAAATTCGTCTATCCACCATCCACAAATTTACCTATCCGTCTGCAAATTCACCTATCCATTTGCAAATTCGCCTATCCGTCTACAAATTTTCCTATTCGTCTACAAATTATCTTTTGTAAGTCAGGTATTGGATAGGTAGGTGTGTAATTTCCCTTTTACATGATAGGAGGATGTGTGATCACCTATATCAATACAGACTCACCCTTGTGTCAGGTAGATTTTCCCTTGTGTGTGAAAGCTGAACCTACAAAACTTGAAACAACAAAAAATAGTGAAAGAGACCTGTGACGTGAGTCCCACCGGGCATGCCAAAAATGTGTGCAGTATTTTACCCCATCTAAAATGCAAGAAATAAACTCAAGCAAGAAGATAAAAACAAAAAAAAAAACACTCAAGATTGGGCTAAAGATGAAAATAAAACTTTAAAAATGACAATAAAATCAATTTTTACCTTGTTTGAGCTTGATAGATTTGTTTTCCCTTTCTGATGGCTTGATATGTGTGCTCCTAGATTAATTTTGGCAGCATAACAGTTTGGTCTTTGGTTGATTTGGTCACAAGATGGATGCAAGATGGTTGTGGTTGAAAGGATTTGATTATGGTTGCAAGATGGTGGTGTGAGCTTGAATGTGGTGGCATATGGTTGAGAGCTTCAGAATGGGTGAGATGCAAAAATGGCTAAGTGTTAGCCATTTAGCAAGGGAGATTGGAATGGATGGTGGAGATTGAAAGGGGGAGGAAGATCAAGGGTTGAGATCAAGAACTGACCAAAGGAATTAAAAAATCCTTTTTAATGTGCATGGAAAGGATAAAAGGAATTTAATATTCCTTGGGAAAGAGAAAAGGAATTTAATACTCCTTAGGAGATGGGAGAGGAATTAAAAATTCCTCAAAAGAACCTTGGGAAGACAAAAAATAATTAAAAATTCCTTGGGGGATGGGGAGAGTTGACCAAAGGGTAGATTGGGATAGCTAAGCAATGATTAGGTTGTGTAAGTGAGGGATTAGGAAAATGATTAGGTGGGTAATGAGGATTAATGATCCACTTGCATTTTATGGAGGATGTGACATGAGGGGAATTAAATAAATAGATTATTTATTTAATTCTTTAGAGGAAAAGGTATAAGGAATGGGAGTAAATAATTAAAGGTAATTATTTACTTTACGCTAGGATTTAAAAATGATAGAAGAAATAAATTAGGATGAAAGGATAAGGGATAATGAATATTAGTTAAATAATAGGGTATTATTTAATTAATATTGAGGATATGACATTATTTGAGTTGAGGGTAAATTTACCAAACAAAAGTGGTCAATTTTCAGTGTCTACAATATGTATGTGCATACTTTTGTACATATATGCATATACATATGTATACATATGTATATATATGCATATATATATATATATATACATACGTATGTAGATATATGTAGATACATATATACGTATGTAAATATATGCATATACATACATACATACATACATATATATATATATATATATTTGTGTATGTATACATATGTGTATATATGCATATACATATATATACATATGTACATATATGCACATATACAAATATATACATATGTACATATATATATATATATATATTGATAGATAGATTGGTATGTAGTTAGATTTATAAGAATAAACAGAAATATAGATAAGATAGATTTATAGATAGATAGATCGAAAGATAGATATATAAATAGATAGGTAAATTTGTATATAACTATGTGAGCTGAAAATTGAGTGAAGATAGATTTTGGCTAACCAGGAGAGGAAAGAAAAATAAGAAATTAAACCCATTAAAGCCACAGTTATGCTTGAACATAACCATATTTTTCCTTGAAAATGTGACTGTGTTTAAGAAAAAATAATTTGGAAGTGTTCATAACACCCTAGATGACATACATTTCATCGAGCACATTGTGGATGCACCAAGAAAGCAAGAGAACCTTCAAAATAAGGAAAACCACAAAAAAAATTCAAAATCATCGACACAAAAACATAACCTTCAACTTACGAAAGGCAACACACCCATTACAAATCAAATAAATAGTATGAAAAAAATTGATAACTAACGTGAAATAATGGTACAACCTTAGTGAGGTTAAAAAAATAACCTCTATAATAGGGATTTGGCTGATGAGGTGTCTTGTTGCACTCACCTATATCCTGACTTCCCACAAGAACAAATGAAAGGAGGGATCAATAAATTACATGTAGCAGTGTTTATCTTAATACACACAAAATAGTAAATAAAGTGTATACCTTTCAATTGCAATTCACCATCAACGAGGCTTAGAAGGAAGAATGGGTTGATAGACAAAAACATCCTTTAGAATAGATAGGAATTGCTAGGCATTAAGAATTGAACATTTACATCACATAAAATAGATTGCAATTCTCAGGCACAAAGAATATAAATGAAAAACCCAATGTAAATAGTATCAAGTTGAAACCCTAGATATCCAATTCTAAAATAGTAAAAAAATTGCAAAGTTAATGTTTGTGCAAAATGGGCCCGTCAGGAACAACATGGACCAATTGGTGCATGATAGGTGGCGACGTGGTGGAAATTTAAAAATAAAATAAAATTGGTAGATGCAAAAGTGGCAGGGTCACATGGTAGGAAATTATGTTTAAGGGTTTTTGGTCCACCTCACACTCCATGTGGACCTCCAAACATAGGGTGTATAGGAGCACCTTAATATCCAATTGTAAAATAGTTTTTATCCATAAAGCCAA
>VDFB02193867.1:142910647-142938900 GCA_007258455.2 Sequoia sempervirens | reverse complement strand
TCATTTATTTCTCCAATTTAGTTTGTGCAATCCTGTTCATTTCAGGAGGTTAAGATATTTTGCGTCTTTCTAAAACACCAGTGAAACCAATTAATGTATGAATGCAGGGTTACTTTGGCTGAATGTAAAATCTTGTCCCTTAGATTAAAACCATTTTTGTAGTTGTCCATTTTTGGTATATTTTTCATTTCTCAAAAAAACTTCAAATATGCAACACAATATTTCCAATTCCTCTCGGCATTTTCATACACATCATATATTAGTAGATGCCAAATATTACATACACTTTAGGCATCTCTCAAACTAAACTAAACCCAGAAATGCCATTTTCATGTTGCTAACATATTCTCTCTAAGTTTGTGTTCTTCAAGCATCTAATCTCAGAAATTTTACCCGTGTTGAACTTATCAGAGTATTTTTCTTTAAACAACTTATTAAGGTACTCAATACAACAAAAGTACTTTTCCATGTAAATAACCGTGCCACTGTCCCAAATCCCCAATAGGAAAAACGCTAAATAGCAATCTTAACTAATTTGAAATTTCTATAACATAAATCAGTCTTCATAAATTTAAATGTTGGACAACCATTAGCAATTCACATTGCAAAGTGAAATTTCCTAGTGAAAGAAAATTGACCTTTTTACAGTAATGACATTTTTTGGATAGTGTTCAAAAAGTGTTGTATTAAAAACTCTATGAAAATTTACATCAAAATCAAAAACTCAATAGCAGTGATGTCCAACTATCAGTCTGTATAACATTCCTAAATAGATTTCAAATTCCAAGTTTAAACAAATCTACCACAAGCAAAGCAATTACAATGCATCTTAAACAACCCCTATTCTAGGCACATCAAAGGCCTCTGGTATTCCATAAGGTTTGAACTAAAATAGATTAACACCCTGATTTCCATACGATAACAAGTCCACAGATAGATGCCGTATTAGACATCATATAGCTATAATATATACATCAATCCATATTCTAGAATTTGATACCTACATCGGGAGTTGAGCTAGTTTTACAAAGGCACTTGGCATATGAATTCCACAATTGATTATTATGAGGACATTTGTCAAAGCTTAGTGCATTGATCATGTAAAAGGAAAAGATGAAAATTTCAATCAATAGTGATTAATTAATTACCATTCCAAACCTTCTTAGCAAATCAGTCCCATGCCAAGTCCAAGTGCTGTGACTATTACTAGGATATTTGATCCCACCAATCAAAAATTATACAGGTTAAGAATTTCAGTTTAATACACAACCTTGACTTCACATCTTTACCGAATCTATGATGGACATCAAAGCACTTAGTTGAAAGAAAACACAAAGCAACCTTTACCAACCTTTTTCTCAAAATAAGCTTGAGGATGTGAATCACACAACAATAATTATACAGATTGTTTGACATGAAAGGTTGAAACATGTTTCAACTAGTTGAAAGGAGAATGAAAAATAAGTATAAAATGTGAGACAAATGCACAGGCACCATTAAACATTCAAAGAGGACAACAAATAGCAAACAAAGCTCTTTTATTCATCATAAACAAGATATCATATATGTGTAGAATGGAGGACATGGACACCAAAACTGTATATTCTAATTTCTCATTGACTAAATCCAAAGATAAATTGTATTTCATTGAGAATGAGTTACAAAAGATGGGTTCCATACAATGGAAATAACATATGATTTAGAATTATAGAATCTACAATGCAGTTACAAGAGGGATCAGTTCTAAGAACTATTGTTTTTGAAAAGGAAAAAAATAGGTTTTACAGGGACCTGAAACCACGAAGTTCAAACAATCAAAAGATAAGCATAAAAAGTACCAACAACCGACCAGCTGTCCCAAAAAGGAAACGACAGCAACAAAAGACAGCAGGGTCCAAAAAAAGGACCACCCAAAAAAACCAAAAAACCAAACACCATGTTACTCCAAATTATTCAGTAACTCCTCAGCTTCTTTTTCAACATTCTGCATATCCTGTAACCCCTGCCTAAGGATTTGAACCGTGTGTGAAGAAGTTGGGGTTTTCCTTTTTATGTTTGCTCTGGTACGAGTCGAAATACCTTCACCGGCCGATTTGCTGCCGCCTCTGTTCACATCCAAATCCACCACCAGCGAACCCTTTTGACCAAGGAAATGAAGTGCCATTTGGTTGATTACTCGAAAAGTGTGCTCAGTCAGTGTCTTTTCCTTGTCTTCTTGCCTAGTTAGGTTGTTTCTACATGCTTTCTAGCAGGACAACCTCAGACACTGCTGCAGTTGTAGTATCCTCTGAGGAAAGCAAGCAGTTGCACATATCAATTTACATTGAAAATTTACCAACAAAAATAGAAATTACAATAAATCTTGACCAATGAAACCATAGGAGCCTCAATTACAGAGGCACTGCTCATATCTGGATACCTATGACATCCATAAATCCTATGCCAGAGAAGGAATTTTATAAACACTTTGGAAAAGATAAACCAACAACGCTTATTGAGTACAACAATCATACCTTGGATGTGGAGAACCCTTGATAGGTTTCTGACCATATTTTCTCCAAGAGTATTCATCTGGTGGAATATCTGCCATCTTGATATTGATTGCAGTCACTCTAATGGTCCTTTTCAACCTGGATTTCTTCAAAACCTAACATTGAATGGATAAATCAACTTTTAACTCTCAAATACTTTTGGATCACCAATTAGAAAGAAATTACACCCATGTCTATGGATTTGTATATAAGAAATTCTAATAAGGTCACCCAATAAGAGTAGAGATTGACAGTGAAATTAGAAAGAAAAATATAAGTCTCAGGTCAACAAATCCTTGATAGAAACTCATCAAGAACCACAAGAACAAAAAAAAACCACTGATTGAAACCATGGCAAGTGACTCACCTCAAGGTTCTACACATACTTTGTCGTGCTCTTCATAATGCCGATGGGAAAAAATAGATTTCATGCCTATAGATTCCAAAAAAAACCACTAATTGAAACCATGGCTTTGATGAACTCAAGATTCACAAATTCAAAAATGGTGTCAGCTTTAGTAGATCTTGAAAAAATTATTAGCAGAAAAGATGTAGTAATTTATCCTACAATAAGCCATCAAGACAAATTAGAATCACATACCGAATAAATTTGATTTGGACCTACTCAAATGGAATTAATTAGAAAAGAACATTATTATATCAATTAATCAAAGTCCAAAAATAAGCGGATGAAACTAAAGAGTGATCAATCTCATGAGACACATAAAAAGTAGAATCTTAGCAAATTTACCTTTTGTACCCAAGAATGACTCCTCGTACATAGAGCCTAGAAAAAAGACATGTGCCAAATAATTAGCATCTAGATAAATTACCAGCATGTTTAATCCAAAATTTTGAGCAACTATTGTGAAAACATAAAATAAACATTGCATCTTGTAGCTACAACTCGTTTACCTATTAATTAAGTCAAGCTCCAGTAGGGTCGTCATGCCGGCTCTGAATCAAGCAACCCTCTGAATGAGAATCTTGCTCTGATGGATGTGCTAAGCCCTAGAGATAGTACAAGAAATGTACACAATCTAATTACATTATGCCAAATTGGAATAATGTTCTATATCTATATACATGTGTACAAATTATATACATACCTAAGTACATGATTTAAAAAATTAAAACTCACCTGCCCACTAACATTAGTCACATCATCTAAATCACACCTATGTACACGCTTCGTCCTCACACTAGATGTAACATGAGCTAACTCCCTCTACAATATATATAACATAAATGTGTACATTAGTACTATCTACCATTTAAGTAAAACAAGTAATTTAAAATTTGAACAAGTATAAATTGTGCATGTGTGTACATACATCCATACCTCTATATCAGGTAGTGCAGGATCTGCTACAATGGTGCTATCTGTCAACTCAGCTGTATCATGGGTCTCCTTGGCTCGCTCCAATATTGACGAGTGTAGTGGACTAACCAGGTGAGATGGCATCAACGACATATCTCCACGTAGCAGCATATCCACATAACCTGATGACCCCATCATCTGCAACTGATCCTCAATTACATCTAGGCCTTTAGATGCATGATGTTGAACACTTTCAGAATGAACAGTAGGTGTATCCTCCTCTCCAACAGTCGAATGATCTGTAGGATTTGCAAAGCTACCAGGTTGATGTGAATGTGGTGAAGGACCTGTAGCTTGGTTGGATCCTAGATGTGAAAGCAAAGCTCTACCCACATGTTCTCTAACCTCATGTATTGTGATCCCAAGATCTACTGCAATGAAAGCATATATGCCTCCAATAGGTCTTTTGACAAACAATGAGCAGTGTTCTGAAGCATCTGCTCTCCTATAAGACCATCTATGTCTGATGGTGAAAGGACACCCACCATACCATAAGGATCAGTAGCATGATCTGATGATCTAGATCGTGTAGAATGATTCATCAAATATCTACCCACACGATCAGTAGATTCGTAGATGAAACAACTATATCACCAACGCTATCAATTGTTTCCCTTTGAGAAGCAATGATAACCTGATTTGCAATAGGCGGGAGGGCTGGGGAGATAGTAGGTAATCTCTCCCCAACCATATCCTGATAAATTGGAGGTGGTTGATCTGCTCGACGAAAGGCATCCCTATCAGCTACCCTACCACGCCCCTGACCATAATATTCTGGTAGGTCTAAATAGTTGACATTGAGGCCCAAATGAACCTCAATGTACAACTGTTGTGCAAAGTATAAAGGAATTTGGTCATTATTTGGATATTGACCAAATGCCTCAAGAAAGCATGGGTATATCAAAGGGGCCATCTAACGATCAACACATCGAGTCACTTGATATCCCTTAACCTTGGATCTACCAAGGTAAAATGGAAAAAAATATCTTTTGATGGTTTATTTTGGGACTTGCAGTTGACATCTACAAACGAAACCTCACCTCTAATCTCTTGTTGCATTTGAGCAAGAATAACTGCTATATTTTCAGCAGACAAAGCACATTTGTTCTCAAATGTCCATCTAATCTTCTCTAAGCTATGTAGAATGGAAACACATGTATCCTTGTAAACCCTTGTGGTGGTGGGATCAAGTAGAATATGACGTAATTTATAGATCTCATCATCTGTATTGGTAAATATACCACCAGGTGGTGGTTCTTGAGCTACCATATCGATCTCTGATTTGTCCAAAAAAATAAAATTACTTTAAACATCCTAATGTTTAAAGTTAAGTGAAAATAAATAAATAGACTCTCTTTTCTGGATGCCAAAAATAAATTAGAAATAAAATGACAAACAAGAGGGAAGAGCTATTCTCTATAATCTATTTTCCATAATCTCTATAGAAAAAATAAATTAGATCCTTGGTCTCCCAGTGTCCCCGCTCATGAACTCCATGGAACTCTACATTTAGTTGAGAAATATTCTCAGCATTGAGGCTCAGTGAAAATTCAATGCTCTATGGGTATTTTGTACATAATCGCCATTTCAAAAATTGGGTTTCATATTATTTAAGTCAAAGATGTTTCACATCCAATCAAAGTCCTTGATATCAGTTTCATTGGATTTTTGAGTTAATGACAAAACATGTTGATCATTACTTTGTTGTGGATTTGATGTAGATATTAATACGTCATACAAGGGATTAACCATTTGTTTTAATCAAGAAACCATCATTCATTTCTATGTGTGTTTTTGCTTAATCTGCTAAAAATGGTTTTTTTATTTAGATTTTTTTCATTTAGGTATGTTGTTTATTCTCCTTAGATTGAGATCATATATTCAGTACCTTGAAAAGAGAACATCTATTTCTTTCTCTATATGCCCAATCTTGACAACCTTTGATGCTATGTCTCTAGTTGTTAGTTTTGGCCACTGATAGTAGCATCCCCCTAAAAGGTGTGACAAAATCGTATGCCTTTCACTTGGGAAAATGCTTTGTTAGTATCTTTTTTTTAACTTCCTTTTGTTGCTCTTTTGAATCTTGCAGTCTGCTCATTCACTATTTAACATGGATTTTGATTGATAAAATTCATGTTCTTAAATTTTGTGAAGTACCATTTTAGCATTATCTCCAATCTTTAGAAAAATATTATTGTGCCTAAATACATGTTGAAACAAATTTTAAAATTTTGAGTAATCTGATAAAATTTGTGTAAAATATTGTCGTATAGTAGATAAGTAAAATAATGATGATGGAAAAGAGAAATGTGGGTAAGTAATTAATGCAACCAAAGTATGGAAAATTTTGGAAGTTAGAATCAAGAGCTTGCCTACTCAGAGAGGTATCTTTAAAAAAAAATGGAGCACTAATATACTATAATACATTTTGATTGCTATAGTCCATGGAGGCCATGCAACTTAGTCAAATCTGTGAAAACCTCTGCTATCACTTTAATGCAAGATTTACTTATCTCGATACTCATAGGTGGATCTTAATACTTATTTGCATTTTCCATCCTATTAAAGGATGCCAGTTAAATCATAAACCTTTACCTTTTGTCTCTTTTGTCATATATACTTATTTTATGCATTTTATTCCTCACTAACATCAAGAATACAACTTAGTTGAGATTCAGCTTGGTGATGAATTTCCAGCTATGTGTATATAAGAACCTAAACTCCACAATAAGATTCAGCCTGGTGATGGATTGCATGGAGTGGTACAAAACATTGATTTAAAAAAACTTCACATATTTTTCAATAAATTGCATAGTAATACTTTATACAATGGATGCCTTAAACATCTAACTTTAATTATTGTTCAAATTATACTCCTTGAGCTTCACCTCACTACCAACCTAGGAGTAAAAAGTTCACTTTTCCTATTGACCTTACAACATGAGAAAAATAATATTTGGAGGGATTTGAATACAATAGCTGCTTTTGTAGACATGCATAGCCCCTGTAAATTGATTATACATATTTTCATTGCCATATCCATTCTTATTTTAAAAAAAATTAAAGAGTAGGTGTCTCTAACCTCCAGGAGCAAGAGATTTTAAAAATGGATGTCTAAAGATACACTTCTATAAAACCAACAGATAAAAAGGAAAAAGGTAGGAAACAATATGAAGGAGCATAGATGGAATAGTGGAACCTCTACCAAAAAAATAAACTTGACCATCAGCCCTCTGAAAGCAACAGTATATGGCATTAAAAATCCTTTGTCCCTGGGGACTGCTGATTTCTTTTGTCTATTTTCCTATTATGCACTCCCAGATACGTAAAAATCCTTTGACCTAATACTCCCATATTCGATATTTCAAAATTTATGAGTACTATAAAATTATAAATACATTGTAGGACATTACACAGGTTACATAATTTCTCAAAAATTCAATCTCTCGTGTCCCACACTTCAACTTTTGGTAGCAATCATATAAGGAAGTTGCACAATCTATCATTTAAAAATAACATAATTTAACCAAATAAATCGACGAATATAAATAAGATTTAATAATTCCATTGTTCTCCCAAGGTCCAGGAGTTGGGGTGAGCACATGCCAGATTCAAATCCCCCCACAACGCAACAATCATACAGCTGCCAGAAAAAAAGTTATGGGGTTCATTCCAGTATGTGAGGAGTTTATGGTGTGACAACTGCTATACAATACAATCCAAAACGTGGGGGTTTCAGCATGACAGCAGTACAACCTATGTTTAGAAAAGCAGTTGGTCCCAAGCATACCCAACACTATATTGACATGTACTATACATAATTATCAAGGTTTATCAGAAGACCAGAGAAGCACGACCTGCAACTACACCTATCAAGTGGTGTAGCTACAGGTGCATCATATCTTCCTGCACACTATACTCAGTTCTCAAATATGTATTCTATTATATCCTTGAATATATAAATATTACATACCTACTGTATCTTTGGCATCAGAGCACAAAAATCACCAGATAAAATGCCAGTTTTAGAAAGAAAAGGGTTAAAACATCTTTTTGAGAGTTTCTAGGGTTTTTGTTGAGCGTTGGAAACAACACTTTGCTGCTCTGAGTTTCACCATGTTGCAGGAAACCTGTGTATTATAAAGACTATGGAGTAGCTTTCCCTAGCTTTGATGTTGATAGTCATAGGCCTAAGAAGGAAAAAGGTAAAAAAAAGAAGCAGTTGATGAACATCATTTCAATCCACTTAAATATTCAGCCATCTTTAGAGATGGGCAACACACAAGCGTATACTATCATCATTTCATTAAGAGCCATGCAGAGAAAAGGTTGTTATGGTATTATGGAGGTCACTGTTATAAACTTCATGGAGTTCTTGTCACAAACTCTTGACAAAGATACTTGCTAAACTCAAGGAATCTTCACTAGAAAAAGGTATCAAACATATTTATGTAAAGGAACCAGTGATTTTAGTGTCAAGAAAGTGAAAAGAGCAGAGATAAGTGAGTGACAATCCAACAAACAAAGTCAAAGAATTAATAAGGACAATGGAGCACAGTTTGTGAAGAAGAAAACCATAGAAGCACTAAGCAGTGCCATAGGACTCAAATCAAAGGAGGATTTCACGAGACCTAGCAGTACTACAAGAAAGCTTACAGTGTAGTTAATGTCCCAAGTGAAAAGAAGGTGAAAAGACAGTCATAGAGATTGTTAGAAGAGACAATGCTAAAAGATGTGAAAAACACCATGAAAGACATTCAGGACAGTAGATACCACATGGGATAGCAATCTTGATAAGATAGTAACAACAAAAGGATTGAAAAAATAACAACAAAAGGTTTGAAAAAATAACTTCCTCAAAGATCAAAAGAATACAAAAATGGTTTAATCAGATTAAAGTTTAAATAAATATTAACTAACACTTACACCTGGGGGAGGTGCAAGGAATACACCGATAGAATTATATAGTTGCCTGGAATTTATGGGCTGCTTCTCCCATGACTGTTCAGATATGTTTGAAGGATTATTGACTATGTGTCTGCAGAAGACTTTAATGAAATTTATACACTTCATAATTTATTAAGAAGACACATCTGAGTGGGATACTCCCAAACAACTCTCCACTTATGTATTTCACCATGTAACGACTCAAATTCTGTTTGCAAAAGTATATCAGAAGACAACTGCTCTAAGTACACTTCATTCCACTATCCCTGGACTTCTGTAAACCATTCTTTTCTTCCAATTACATCCAGCAGTTCAATTCTACTCAGCATCTGATGCACCCTCTTAACATCTCTGGACACCACTTTGTTCCATGTGATAGCAATCAAAGATCATCACAATATGTTCAACACATGTAGACTCTTACCAATGTCTGTGGAGATCCTTTTGCTCTGCCTAATAACAATGGGCTGCCACAATTTACCCAGCAACAGGCACAATCCACTATCAATGGGTGTTTACAGTCTATAGAGAAGGTAATTTCAACTTGAAGCATTTCACATCATTTCTTTTCCATCTTATAACACTTTGTGATGACAATATATCAGCAATAGCATGAAGTTTCCACAGTCCATGATAATTTAGAGAGTCGATTTTTGGATTTGAAATTGTGTATAGTTTTTCGAATCAATGTTTTGGATCATACTCCATGATCCACCATTAGGATGTAAAGTAAAGAGAAAACCTAATGGAATATAATCTAAAACATTGATTCAAAAACCTACACACAGTTTCAAATCCATAAATCTACTCTCTAAATATATTAGCAACTCGTTCATTTGCTAAATTTATTGATGATCAAACTGTTCTATCTAATGATTGGTTAGAAACCTAAAGTCACTCATGTCAAACCATTGCAAGGAGGTAATCAATTTCAGAGCATAGGAGGTTTGAAGCAAGAAGACATCTCCAAGACACTGCGAAGGTTGAAGAGTGAACAACATACCATGGTGGAAATCAAGAGCGAAAAGAAAAATGAAATCTTTAGATGGTGGAAAAATTATCATTCCTTATCCTGGAGGACAAAGTTCGTGCAACTAGCACGTCAATCCAAATTGATATTGGGATTCAACATAAACATTTTATACCTTGCCTCTAATGGATGTACACAAAATAGATAGTATAGAATAGAAATCAATGCACCGAGAAATCCGACATGGTTGTTGATCAGTCCTTAAAACAATATTGAGGATGAGAAAATTAGTGAGACAAATTCTTTATCTATGCATGTGTAGATTATTTTATAATATTTGTTTTAGTGATCAAATGAGAAGGTAGAAACCATTATTAGCACAGAGGATATTAGTGTTTTAAATGTGCTTTGGAGTTGTCACCATTTGTGAGGAGATGGGATGTTTTTTAGATTGATTTACTGCAATGCAAGCTTCTGATGAATATAGATGGAACTTGAAGCAAGTCTATAGTGTATGGTTGTAATGTCCCCATTTTTAGCACTACACTTTCCAGTGATTGATAGCCTATCCTCGGTGTGTTGTTGGCTAGTCAGAGGTAGAATTAGGGTTTCAAGCTGCTTGGTGGTTTCTTTTGAAGATTCGAGGGTTTGCATGTTGAAGTTTGGTTGTTTGGATTCTGGATTCCTTCTGGGTTTCCAGAGAGCTTCGTAGTGGTATGACATGCAATTGCATCGGGCAACCTTTTTGGACTTACTATTTTTAGTAAGTTACGACGGCTACATCTTGGAGTTTGGGATTTTGGATCACGGATTCTTTCTAGGTTTTCAGAGAGCTTCGCAATGGTTTGGTTTGCACATTGATCCGAGCAACTTGCTGAATTTACTAGTTTTAGTAAATTCTATTTTTGGCAGTGGTCCTGATTGGCTTCAGTATAGTTGGCTTTCCTCTTCAGGTAGTTCAGTGGAAATGTTGATTTTTGGCTTCATGATACAATTTTTGGGTGAGAAGAGTTATTTTAAATTAATAATGTTATATTTTCACTTTATCCCCTTAGCCTAGCATCACAACTTCAAGTTGTTTTTAAAAAGGGGGAACTTGAGGGTTGGATGCCTCATGAGGAGTTATTTTTGATATTTCTAAAGTGAAAATGTCACCTTGGGAAATGGACGCCAATTTAGAGAGGAGAATTATTTTATTAAAAGAATTACTTCATTCTTGGAAAAGGGCGACTTGGAGAAGTAATGATATTGCATTTGAATTTGGATTCCATTTGAAGGGGGAAATTGAAGTCAACTTGAAATTTGAATTTGGGCACACTTTCTAGAGGCTTCTAAAAGATCATCACAAATCTATAAAAGGGAGTCACTTGTTCTTCATTTCTCATCCATGAACAAATTATATCGATATGTTGCTGAAATGGTGAGTGAATGCTTTGAGGGATGCATACCTCCTAGCTTGGGCTTGACTTCTTGCTTGAAAGATAGCAACTAGTTGAAATATTTAGTTGTAGTTGAGTTTCTTGCACATGGTAGTTGAGTTTCTTGCATATTGTAGTAGAGTTCTTGCATTTCAATCAATTTTTGAGGTTGCTAGTTTAGCATAGCTGATTGTAGTTTTTGCTCATATCTCATGAAATAAAAATAATATTGTTTTGGGCATTTCATCTATCTGTTCCTTTGCTAGGGGCGATCATTTGTGCCAGTTTGCAGATTTTTCCATGAAGATTCTGATTTTATCCAATGAAAATCGGCCCTCTTGAGGCCGTACCATACTGTTCTTCTTGGCAAATGTTTAGAAAAAAAAAATTACAAGTTTTTAGAGTCATTTTCTGATTAGAATCTGGTTGCCATCTTCATAGTGTTCATTTGCATCAAATTTCATGTCATTTGGACAAGTCTAGAGAGAGTTATAATCATTTTAGTGAGTTACAGTGTTGCTGGTTATGCATTTTCAGTCATTGTTCAGTCATGTCAGATTGTAAGATTTTGTCTTTGGAGTTGGGTTTGAGTATTGGAGTCTTGTTGTGCATTGGAGAGACATTATATAATATTACAGCATTGATAGACTTCTCATTTTGCGCTCTTGGTAGGCATTTCTACTTTATTGTAAAGCTGAACAGTAGTACTGTCAGCTACTTCATTCTTGCTAAGTTCTTTAAGCCCCACGGTTGTGGAAGAGACTGGGCCTCGCTCAGTCTTCATTGTATTGCATAGATCCTCATCATCATATGATAGCGCCTTGCTCACCTTCGGCTTGGAGTGCACATGCTTGATGATTGAGTTACTTTCAGCACTGCATTGTTATCAATAGATTCTCCACCATATGATAGCGCCATTCCCGTCTTGGGTTTGGAGTGCACATGCTTGGTGTCGAGTTTACTTTCCAGCATTGCATTACTTTTCATAGTACCTCCACCATATGGTAGTGCCATTCCCACCTTGGGTTGGAGAGCACATTCTTGGCGTTGAGTTTACTTTCAGCATTGTAATACTTCAAGACGCTATTGACGACCCTCTTGCCATATGACAGCATCATTCTCATCTCGAGAATGAGTGCGCATTCTTGGAAAAGAGTTACTTTCCAATTGCTGGTTTTGGTTTAAGCTAACCTTAACGAGTGCTTATTGTGCTGGTGTGTTCGTTAAAAAAAAAAAAAAATTGGCCATTACAATTTGCCACCCCAAATGACTAGTTGAGAGAATCAATCACTCATTTCCTCCTTTGTTACCTTCACTGAGCAACTTGCCTTATGCATCCCTCCACAGTTACTCAACCAAACAAGTGCATAATTCAGAGATCTTGAGGTTCATTCAATACTCCAAATTCTCACATATTCAACTCATTACCTTGCGTTTATTCTAAAGTGTTTGTTTGGTTATGCACCCATACTGGTTCACTCTGCATTGGAGAGGCTTCATTTCACCAAAGCATTCTTTGTGTTAAACCATGTTGCATATACCATCATTTTGAAAAGTATAAGGAATCAAAGTTTAATAGTAAAATGCTCTTTTGAAAAAGAAGTCTCTTCCATGTTAAAACCTCAAATGATACTACAATTTTTTGTCCTATATTGTGTAAATGTTGTTTCCAGAATTATGCACATTCTTGTATCATGTCTTTGTTATTAAATGGATATGTTTATGGGCATGCTTAGCAATACGATGTACATGTTGGCAATGTAATGCAATTGCTTGTAAATGTAAGTCTACTTAATTATACTAAAACATTGTTTATGGTGATTGCTTGATTGGGCTTAAATGTATAACACACTTTGCATAACAATTACATCTATACAAAAAATTTTGCATTAACAACCACAAACAATATCAATTAAATCCATATATAGTCATGTACACAAAACTAGTAACATCATTTATATGATATAGAATGTATGAATGGAAACAACCTCTTATGTATAATATAATGAATTTGGTGATGGGATAGTCTTGGTTCTTAGTTGTTCTCGTGGCATCAGATTTTTGAAAATATTGATGGTGGTGCAATGCATTGGGTGATATGTAAGGGGAGTGGGGGTTATATTATTTGTATATTTTGGCTGCATGTTTTCATGATATGAGCCATCCAAAAGAAACTTGGATTGTATGTTTGTGGTATCAAATTGGATTTGAATATTCTGACATGTAAGACTATAAATAATTATTTGTGTTTGGGACAAACATAAACCAAATATAATACAATTTTTTATGGTACACTGATTCAACTACATTTGTTGGATTGTATGTTTGTGGTATCAGACGGGCTTTGAATATTGTTCTCCTATATTGTCATGATGTGATGTTTATATGTTACTAATAAATATTTTATTAAAGTATACCAAAATTCTCATATTTAAAACTTAATGTGTGTGTGTGTTTGAATTGTGATGTAATCTTTTTTGCTAAGGTTTGCAATGGATATTGAAATAATTTTATCTTAAATAGTCACATGAAATGCCTATTGTTACATGTTTGAGTTTAGAAACATGTTTGACTTTGCATTGGAGAGGCTTCATTTCACCAAAGAATTTTTTAGTATTAAACCATTTTGCATCTACCATCAATTTAACATGTATAATGAAACAAAGTTTAACACATAAATGCTTTTGCGATAAACAGGTATCTTCAACTATTATTGGTTTCCTTGAATGTTATCCCCTATTATTTAGTTATTCATTACATAATAATTCAATCCTCAATTTTCCTTTTATATTTGATTGTTACTACAAAATATGGAAAGGGTTTGACTGGTTCTCTTTTGGAGGGTTTTTTGCCATGCACTTCTATTCATGTATTCTTCATTGCACATTCATTGTGCAAATCTATATTTCACAATTGATTAGTGCATGTACATATATATGTATGTACATAGATTAGTGCATGTTTATATGCATGTACATGCACCAATCTGGTACATACATATCTATGTATATATATATTTGTGTCCATAATAAATTTTCATAAAAATTCACTCTTCAATTCCGATGGTGTTCTACCATGCACTTCTATTATTTTGTTCTTCACTACATAATAATTCATTTTGCAGATTTGTATTTCATAAATATTTAGTGCACATATGTATATCTATATGTACATATATATGTACATGCATATGTATAATTACATGTCCATATGTATTTACATATGTATGTGTACACATATGTACATATTGTATATATATGTGTGTGCAGTGTTTTTACCCCATCTAAAATGCAAGAAATAAACTCAAGCAAGAAGATTAAAACGAAACAAAACACTCAAGATTGGGCTAAAGATGAAAATCAAACTTAAAAATGACAATAAATCAATTTTTACCTTGTTTGAGCTTGACGGATTTGTTTTCCCTTTTGGATGGCTTGATATGTGTGCTCCTAGAGTAATTTCGGTAACATAACGGTTTGGTCTTTGCTTGATTTTGTCACAAGATAGATGCAAGATGGTTGTTCTTGCAATGATTTGATTATTGTTGCAAGATGGTGGTGTGAGCTTGAATGTGGTAGCATATGGTTGAGATCTTGAAAATGGTTGAGAATACAAAAATGGCTAAGTGTTAGCCATTTAGCAAGGGAGATTGGAATGGATGGTGGAGATTGAAAGGGGGAGGAAAATCAAGGGTTGAGATCAAGAGTTTACCAAAGGAATAAAAATTCCTTTTTAATGTGCATGAAAAGGATAAAAGGAATTTAATATTCCTTGGGAAAGAGAAAAGGAATTTAATATTCTTTGTGAGATGGGAGAGGAATTAAAAATTCCTCAAAAGGGCCTTGGGTGATGGGGAGAGTTGACCAAAGGGTAGATTGAGATAGGTAAGCAATGATTAGGTTGTGTGAGGGATTAGGCAAATGATTAGGTGGGTAATGAGGATTAATGATCCACTTGCATTTTATGGAGGATGTGAGATGAGGGAATTAAATAAATAGATTATTTATTTAATTATTTAGAGGAAAAGGGATAAGGAATGGGAGTAAATAATTAAATATAATTATTTACTTTAGGCTAGGATTTAAAGATGATAGAAGAAATAAATTAGGATGAAAGGATAAGGGATAATGAATATTAATTAAATAATAGGGTATTATTTAATTAATATGGAGGATATGACATTATTCAAATTGGGGGTAAATTGAACAAAAAAAAGTGGTTGATTTTTAATGTCTACATTTTTCCCCTATTTGAGATGGTGTTACAAAGTAGCATCATTTCAAAGAAGATTAAAACATAGAACCCAAAAGAAGATTGTTAGATTGTGAAAGATGTCACAGTCATTCAAAGGAGTGACTAGGAGGAAAGATGATGGGAATGAGGATTAGGGATTGAGGGTGCCCCCTTGAGAGGACATGTGGGTTCAAGAGAACACAGGCATGCTCTCGAAATGGATGAGGTGATGCGAGAGTAGATGGGGAAAGTGATGCAAAATGATGGATAAAATATGGAATAGGAGGAGGAAGAGATAATGAAAGGAGAAGATGAGAAGTAAGCAAGCACAAATGGGTTCAAGGACAAATGTGATGTTTCCCCAGTCAAGCTACAAGAAAAAAAGGATAGGGAAGGATACAACCTGATGATAATGATGAAATTGTTGTTGATAAAGGAAGGATACATCCCCAAAAAACACAAAAGGATAGGGAAGGATACATCCTGATGATGATGATGATGATTATGATGAAAGTGTTGTTGATGAGGGAATGATACATCCCAAAACAACACAAAAGGATAGGGAAGGATGCATCCTGATGATGATGATGATGATGATGAGAGTGGTGTTGATGAGGGAAGGATACATCCCAAACAACACAAAAGGATAGGGAAGGATGCATCTCGATGATGATGATGAGAGTGTTGTTGATGAGGGAAGGATACATCCCAATTATGATGATGATTGGATCAAGGCTTGTAGCACAGCTGGGAACAAGACCAAGGATGTGATTAGATGATTTGTGCTATATTGAATGGATGAGGGTTGGATTGAGATGTGAGATTGTTGAAATGAATGAAAATAATGGAAGAAAAGATGCTTAGAATAAAATATATATATTATCCTAAGAAGATTGAAGATATGATGATATGATGAGGATGGAGGAAGTGGAGGGAATAAAATGGATAGGAGAAATAGATGAAGAGAGTGATGAAGGATGAATGGATTATAAATATGGAGGGTGAGGGGATGGGGATATTGATAGAGGGAAATGATAGATGAGAGTATGGGAGATGGGTGATATGAAAGGAGAGTGATTAAATCAAGCAACTTAATTGTTATGCATTATGCTACCATGTAATTAGCACTAAATTTGATATAGCATGAGATACTATGCACCAGAGTATGAAGAATCAAGGTGACTTCGTATCACATGCATGGGAATCACACAACAAACAAAAGGTTAATCCAACATCCCAAATTCATGGGGGCTTTGGTAGGGCCAATTTTTTAAAACCACAAACACAAAGGATGCCCCAGCGTAACACGAGACCACAAGGATCTTGGTGGTGCTATGTAGGACAACCAAGAAGACATAAATAAACAAAAGATCAAAATATGCACCTATGTTTACCAATCAAAGTGCACCATGATATGATGGATCAAAAGGGTGGATGGGATTGATGCGGCCTAATTAGGAAGGATGCATCCTGTTAAAACCAAAGATGGAGGATAGAATAAAAGATTGACATGATGTAGTATACTCACAAATGGTTGGACCTCAAGATACCAAAGGATTTTTTTTATTAAGAACCAACTAGGTAAGGACATAGTTGATGACACAACACGCTGACAAGGCACACCCTAAAGACCTAGGGGCTTGTGGGTTGATCAAAGATTAGTCTTGCCTACGTGAAAGTGCAGAGCCTTCGTAGTTCGATAAAAAGGTGACAAATAACCATGGATAAAAGCAGAAAGAGGACAATGGAGACTATGATGGATGACAAAAACAAGATGAAAAAATGTCCCGGGGGCTGATCAAATGATTAGCCTTGCCTACATGAAAGCACAAAGGAAACATAGTTTGACAAAAAGATCAACGATAGAAAATGGATAAGGGATGATGAGATGACCATGAAAAGTGGATATAAAGGTGGAACCTACATGATGACACAAGACTAACCTTGTGGATAGGATGATGGTGATTGCACGAACCTTAAGGATGGGATAGTTATCCAAATCATCAAAAGATGAATTGGGAGGATGATATGATGGATAGATGAATGATGAAAAGTGATAGGAGATTGGAAAGATGTGTGAAAGAGGTAGGAGTGATGAAAATGAGAGGGATGGCATTGTGTTGCATAGGGGGGAAGCCTATAGCTAGATACCAATGACAAGGGATTATGAGATGGAATGAAAATATAGATAAAGGGATGGATAGATAAAGATAAGGAGATGGAAAGATGCTACGATGGATGGATAGAGGGATAAGGATTTGGATGTGAAAAAGGTTATTTGATGGATAGATGGGAAGGTACGGATTTGGAAGATGGAAGGGATTTTTTTTTGGATGGATGGATGGGAAGATAAGGATGGGGAGATGGAAGGGATTTTTTTTTGGATGGATGGATGGGAAGATAAGGATGGGGAGATGGAGGGGATTGTTTGGATAGAAAATATGGGAAGATAAGGATGAGAAATATGGAAGGATGAGCATATGCTAGGAGAAAAAACAAGGATGGGGATATGAAAGGATCATGGCATGAAGGGATAAAGGTTTTGGAGGGATTAATGGAAGGAGGATGTGGAGATAATGATAGGGAGATGAAGGGAATGACACAATGGATGAATGATGTCTCCAAGGACTATGTCACAAAGGAAGTAGATTCCCCCGCTCTATATATTTCATATGTGATGAGGTAGGAGGAACAAAAGATGAGTGGATGGGAAGATAAAGGAGATAAATGGAGGAGGATGTGATGGGTGGATGAGGGGAGGGAGGAATGGATGTAGAATAGGATGGTAGCATGATGGGTGGACAAAGAAGGTAAATGGATGTGGATAAGGAATAGGATAGTGTATGGATGAAGGGAATTTATACCAAGAGGTGTCCAAAGCATGCATAGATAGGTTCCCCTATCTTTATAAAGATCAATATGAGGTATTGGGATAAGCGAGAATCTGATAGGCACGATGGGCATGGTAGGCTAGATGGAGAAATGGAGGATAGTCTGCAGAATGAAGTTGCCCCTAAGAGTGGAATTAAACTAAATGGAGGTTTTACACATGATGCATGTTTGCTAGGTTTTCATGTCATGGTACTTATCCAAGGAACTTGTTTTCCAAGTTTTCACCATTGCACGAATTATTTCTCTTTACTTTTTTTTTTGTTTTTTTGACCTTTTTGACTTTTGGATTTTTGGATAGCATGTGGATGGAGATGGATAAGGATAGGGATGTGGATAAGTGGATTTAGAAGACATGTGATAAAGGGGATTGATGGACTCAAGCATCAAGTTCCATATGAGGTAATAAGAGCCCATGTGTGAAGTGACTATTGGATGTTGGTGCAACCTTATTAGGATGGATGGATTATGCAAGGGAGTGGATTAAAGGGATTTGATGTGTGAGATATGTGGGATAATGGATGGGATATTGGAAAGTATATGGATAGAATGATGGGGTGGATGTGTGATGGGGGAATGTTTTCAGGACCAACATTGGCACATACGGTGGTAGATGTGAAAGGATAGGAGGATTAGTGGATGGATGATGTGGGGATAATGGAAGAGTTGGGATAATGGATTTTGGGACATGGGGTCCCAAAATAAATTTAGGAGATGGAGAATGTGAATGATTAGTTGTTGGATTAGAAAATTTGGATGTTGTTATGGATGTTTCATTTGAAGGCATTGCATCCTTTTTCTTTGGGATCCACATGGTTTTGATTTTTGTTGTAACAGACTTGTGTAGTCTTCTTGATTGATTACACTTTTTGATGGGATTTTTATTTTCTTCATCATGTCCTTTAGAGGGGACATGGGGATATTTAGATTCATGTGGATGTTTGGATTTATGAATTTTTACTTTGACATCCAAATTGCTTCCAATGTAAATGGGATGAATGTGAGGAGATGGATGATGTGGAGAGAATATGGATGGAGTGACGGAGGTAGGATTTTGGAGAGGGTGTGTGGATGGAGGAGGTATAGTTATGTTCCTTTTTTGATCTTTATTAGGGATTATGAGAGGGGGATTTTTATGATGGGTGATAGGAATAGGTGATTGGTGGATGACAAGTTGAGTAAGATGGAATGGAGGAGGTGATTTTGGGATATAAGGTCCTAAAATGGACTTAGTATGTGGGGGATGTGTGATGGTGGATGGAGGGACATAAGAACCCAAAATTGGATTTGGAGGATGAAGGAGGAATATGGATGGTTGTTTTGAGATGATATAATGGAGGGGGATGGTGACAAATGGTTTAGTGAAGTGATAGGAAGAGCCTCTTATTCTTTTAGAGGAGGATCGTTTAGGATGTATGGAGGTTGTACCACCATTTTTGGATTGTGAGTCTTGAGATACATATCCAAGACCTTGTGCACATGGATTTTATTTGACATGGATGGGCTTTAAAATACCTTGCTCGTGAAGGCCTAAACCTTTTCCTTGATAGTTCATGCTCTTGAGAATTTTATCTATGGTAGGATGCTTGTTACTTTGGAACCATGATGCGTCCATTATTAGGTGAAGGAGTATGGGTGGTGTACATGCTTGGTTCCTCTTCTACAAGAAAATCACCATGGATGAATGTAAGAGTACCAAGGGGATATAAACATGGTGTTGGGATGGTATGGCTAGGTGGCAATGAAGGATCATGAGATGGTGGTGATGGGATTGTAGGATCTTTATTTAGAGGAGGTGATAAGGAATGATGAGGGGGATCAGGCATAATGGTAAGATCTTGATTTATAAGGGGATCATGGGATGGAGTGTACAAGCTAGTATGATCTTGAGATATAGTGGATAGGATGGGAGGATCTTGATGTGGAGGAGGGGATATGTTGGTATACTTTGGATCAAGCTCTTGGCATGACTTGTCATGTGTGGGAGGCATGATGATGGAGTGTTGGAGGGACTCCTCAAGTGAGGAGGATGGAAGGATGGAGGATTCATGAAGTTCATGGTAATGGATTTCGGTGATACTAGTAGTGGAAGGAGTGGATTGGATTTGGGTTTCTTCAATGGATTGGGTGGATCTAGGAGTAGAAGATGGGGATTCAATGGATTTAGTGGGTTTAATGGTCTAAATGGTTTGGGTAGTGCTAGGGGTGGTAATAGTAATGATAGTTGTTGGATGGAGAAGGGTCTCATCACTAATGACCATGGATGATGGATTGGGATGGCATGGCTCCACAACATCAAGATGTGGAATTGAGGATGTATTCCTTGGATGACATATAAAGTGAGATACTTGCATATTGTAGGCTTAGATGGTGTGGTGGGAATATATGAAGGATTATGAATGGGTGGAGGACTAGGATTATGGATTGGTGGATTTAGATTAGATGGAGCAATGAGATTGGATGGAGGACTAAGGGTAGGTATAGGATTAGGATTGGTGGAGGGATCAATATTAGATGAAGGATTAAGATAGGAATATTGGGATTGTGGATTAGGATAGGAGGACATGGATGGTGGATTGATGTTAGAGAAAGTGGACGGGGAATTAAGATGGGAATATTGAGATGGTGGATTAAAGTGGGAAGAGGTGGATGTTGGATTAGGATAGGAGGATGGGGATGTAGGATTAGAATGGGAAGATTGGGAAAGTAGATTAAGATAAAAAGATGTGGATGTTGGATTAGGATGGGAATATAGGGATGATGGATTGAGGTAGGAGTATTGAGATAGAGGATTGGAATAAGAAGATGTGGATGTTGGATTAGGATGGGAAGATCGGGATGGTAGATTGAGGTAGGAGTATTGGGACAGAGGATTGGAATAAGAGGATATGGATGTTGGATAAGAGAAATATGTAGATGAATGATATGATGAAGATGTGGATGGGGAAGATAATGGATATCCCTTGTCAAAGGTAGCATAAAGATTGCTAGTAGGTATGGACGAAGGAATGGTGGAATAGATTGGATGGCCAATTGGATTTTGGATGACAGTTGAAGAAAGCTTACTAGAAATAAGAGCATCAAAGGGATCCATATCATACTCATCTTTATCAACAAGACTTTAATTATCATCATCAATGTAATTGGGGTTCCCCTTGACTACTATTTTTGGTTGCATTGGTGAAGGATAAGGATTCATGATGTTGAATTAGATGGATATGGATTGAAAAGATGAGAATAGATGATTAGAATAAAAGGAGAGATGATGAAAAGATAAATAGAATGGATTAGAATAACATGGAAGAAAGGGTCATAAGATTTGTTTCGATATCAAAAGATCTTGGATGTCGATGGACTAAAGCTTAGATTAGGATGGTTGAAGGATGTGATGTGATAAACTCTAAACCAAGCTCAGGGGTTTAACTAGATGACATATGATGTAGATGACTGGATTGGATTGCGAAAAGGATAATTAAGAAACTGAATCTACCTCAAGATGGAAGTATATTTATTGGGCCATGGATGATTATTAACCCAAGATGGATAAGAATCCTAAGCAAGTGTGATTGATGACGATCAGGATCAAACACCTAGGTCAACTTGGATAAGAACCCCTAAAATGAAGCCTAAGAGATTGGGATTGATAAACCGATGATGGAAATGCAATCTATGGATGTCCTACAATGAACCTATATGATTTGACTAAAGATTCGATGACTTTTAGAAAATGTAGACCGACTAAAATGACAATTACGGGCATATGGATGTTGATAAAAAAAAATTTGATCGTGACAAAAGACTTAGAAAATGATAGGATTTTAGTGGCCAAAAGGATTCACTCTCTCGAATTTGTATGGGCAGTGGATAAGCCTCTATGTAGCTCAAATTTTCCTATTCAGGTCATGACTTCGCCTATTCAAGGACAACAGATTTGCCTCTGCATTGAGAAAACTTGCCTATTTGGGAGACTCAAGTTTTCCTGTCTGCCCAGCACACAAGAAATGGGCTAAGTCAATATGAAAATTCACCTATTCTCTGAAAATGAGCTAAGTTGATATACAAATTTGCCTATTTCTAGGGAAACAGGCTAAGTCGATATGCAAATTCACCTATTTCTAGGGAAACGGGCTAAGTCGATAAGCAAATTTGCCTATTTCTAGGGAAATAGGCTAAGTCAATATGCAAATTCACCTATTTATGGGGAAATGAGCCAATTCAATATGTAAATTTTCCTATTTATGGGGAAATGAGCTAAGTTGATATGCAAATTCACCTATTTCTAGGGAAACAAGTTAAGTCAATATGCAAATTCACCTATTTCTAGGGAGACATGTTAATTCAATATGCAAATTTTCCTATTTATGGGGAAACAAGCTAAGTCAATATGAAAATTTGCCTATTTATGGGGAAATGGGCTAAGTCGATATGAAAATTTGCCTATTTCTAGGGAAACGGGCTAAGTCAATATGCAAATTTGCATATTCTAGAGAAACGACCGAATTTGACAGATGAGGACTGATGCAAACTCACCCAAAGGATGGGAAGACTTGCCTATTCTAAGGAATGAGTGAAAATAGAGTTGCCTAAGAAGGGACGCATAGGAAAATTTTCCTTTGACAAAGACAAATTCGCCTAAAGGGATGACCTAGACTGGACTTAGACATGGAATTTCCCTTTTGCAGGGAAAAATCACCTATCCACAATGAAAATTCACCTCTATGAGAAGAAAATTCACCTCTGAGGGCAAGGGATGACTGTGGCGAAGGACAACAAACACTACAAACAACAAATAAAAGGCTGGACTGACTCAACTAAAAATAAAAAGCTCTGGTATCGCACAATGAAGACACACCAGGCAACACGATCCTAGAATTAGTATTGAAGGTTTACAAACTTGATGTAGGCCCACCATCTTGAGTAAACAACCTAATGTTAATACTTCATGATACTGAGGTGGTCCTCTAAATCACCCTTTCTCACAAAGACAAATAGCTAGCATTTTAGTGGCACAGGGTCATTAATAGATGCCACGGGCTCACCTTCACATTCTCTCTCGAGGACTGTTGTATTCCACCATGAGGATTTCTATCTCAACCCAAGGGAGTACGTGGTGAGTAACATTGGGGTACGGTGCGCATCCCCTGCACTACACCAAGCCGCGACTAAAACACAAGTCTCTATCTAGGCTGAACAAGGCTATCTCGTGCATGCTTGATATACACTAGGTATGTGAGGTACAACCGTGAACACCAACTAGTCATAAGCGTGGATCAGGAGCCCCAATGAGGTACTAGAAACTTGGACCAACCCTGCACGTCTTATCTAGGTATCACCCTAGCTTCGACACTTCACTAAACACAACGTGACTAGATTGAGGTACAACTTTATCTCCCCCCTTTATATAGCCCATTGGTAACATGTGGTTGGGATTGTCCCCCGCGTGATGAAATCTCAGGCAGGTCCTGCTAAGGGAAGAAGATACTAGATGTTTCAAATAGTCCCCAGGCTCACACGTAGTGCAAGGGGAGAGTTTAGATGCACTAGCACCTCCTAGGTAGACTAGACTAGACTAGAGAAAACTATAATTTTTTGTCACCTAGAATCACCGAAAGGTGTAAGGGGAGTGGATACATCAACAAATTACTACCAAGCATAGCAAATAAATTAAATTGATCCTTTAATTAATCTGTGTGCCTAAATTAGTGTGAAGAAGACACAGACAAAACTAAACTAAGGGTCTTCAATCGATCATCATGTAGAAGCCAAATTTGTAGTTTTAACCACTGATCTTGGATGAACGAGGGACAAGCTGCATAAATCATTAGTAAAAATAGCACACTCACAAATAGACAAGTTAGTGGATTAGTACCCGAAATCATAAACAAATTGAAGCAGAAAATTGAAAAATTAAGTTTCAGGAATACCTCAAATTCGCCTTTGTGTGAGGAAAATTCACTTGTATAAAGGTTGTAGGATCACATCTATAAGGAGAAATCTCACCTTTCAGTAGGTTTTCATGTTCACAAATTCACCTATTCTCAAATTCGCCCATTTACAAATTCGCCTATTCATTATCTGCAAATTCACCTATCCATCGTCCACAAATTCGACTATCCATCATTTGTAAATTCACCTATCAGTTGTCCACAAATTCACCTATCCGCAAATTCGCCTATCCGTCATCCGAAAATTCACCTATCCATAAATTCGTCTATCCACCATCCACAAATTTACCTATCCGTCTGCAAATTCACCTATCCATTTGCAAATTCGCCTATCCGTCTACAAATTTTCCTATTCGTCTACAAATTATCTTTTGTAAGTCAGGTATTGGATAGGTAGGTGTGTAATTTCCCTTTTACATGATAGGAGGATGTGTGATCACCTATATCAATACAGACTCACCCTTGTGTCAGGTAGATTTTCCCTTGTGTGTGAAAGCTGAACCTACAAAACTTGAAACAACAAAAAATAGTGAAAGAGACCTGTGACGTGAGTCCCACCGGGCATGCCAAAAATGTGTGCAGTATTTTACCCCATCTAAAATGCAAGAAATAAACTCAAGCAAGAAGATAAAAACAAAAAAAAAAACACTCAAGATTGGGCTAAAGATGAAAATAAAACTTTAAAAATGACAATAAAATCAATTTTTACCTTGTTTGAGCTTGATAGATTTGTTTTCCCTTTCTGATGGCTTGATATGTGTGCTCCTAGATTAATTTCGGCAGCATAACGGTTTGGTCTTTGGTTGATTTGGTCACAAGATGGATGCAAGATGGTTGTGGTTGAAAGGATTTGATTATGGTTGCAAGATGGTGGTGTGAGCTTGAATGTGGTGGCATATGGTTGAGAGCTTCAGAATGGGTGAGATGCAAAAATGGCTAAGTGTTAGCCATTTAGCAAGGGAGATTGGAATGGATGGTGGAGATTGAAAGGGGGAGGAAGATCAAGGGTTGAGATCAAGAACTGACCAAAGGAATTAAAAAATCCTTTTTAATGTGCATGGAAAGGATAAAAGGAATTTAATATTCCTTGGGAAAGAGAAAAGGAATTTAATACTCCTTAGGAGATGGGAGAGGAATTAAAAATTCCTCAAAAGAACCTTGGGAAGACAAAAAATAATTAAAAATTCCTTGGGGGATGGGGAGAGTTGACCAAAGGGTAGATTGGGATAGCTAAGCAATGATTAGGTTGTGTAAGTGAGGGATTAGGAAAATGATTAGGTGGGTAATGAGGATTAATGATCCACTTGCATTTTATGGAGGATGTGACATGAGGGGAATTAAATAAATAGATTATTTATTTAATTCTTTAGAGGAAAAGGTATAAGGAATGGGAGTAAATAATTAAAGGTAATTATTTACTTTACGCTAGGATTTAAAAATGATAGAAGAAATAAATTAGGATGAAAGGATAAGGGATAATGAATATTAGTTAAATAATAGGGTATTATTTAATTAATATTGAGGATATGACATTATTTGAGTTGAGGGTAAATTTACCAAACAAAAGTGGTCAATTTTCAGTGTCTACAATATGTATGTGCATACTTTTGTACATATATGCATATACATATGTATACATATGTATATATATGCATATATATATATATATATACATACGTATGTAGATATATGTAGATACATATATACGTATGTAAATATATGCATATACATACATACATACATACATATATATATATATATATATTTGTGTATGTATACATATGTGTATATATGCATATACATATATATACATATGTACATATATGCACATATACAAATATATACATATGTACATATATATATATATATATATTGATAGATAGATTGGTATGTAGTTAGATTTATAAGAATAAACAGAAATATAGATAAGATAGATTTATAGATAGATAGATCGAAAGATAGATATATAAATAGATAGGTAAATTTGTATATAACTATGTGAGCTGAAAATTGAGTGAAGATAGATTTTGGCTAACCAGGAGAGGAAAGAAAAATAAGAAATTAAACCCATTAAAGCCACAGTTATGCTTGAACATAACCATATTTTTCCTTGAAAATGTGACTGTGTTTAAGAAAAAATAATTTGGAAGTGTTCATAACACCCTAGATGACATACATTTCATCGAGCACATTGTGGATGCACCAAGAAAGCAAGAGAACCTTCAAAATAAGGAAAACCACAAAAAAAATTCAAAATCATCGACACAAAAACATAACCTTCAACTTACGAAAGGCAACACACCCATTACAAATCAAATAAATAGTATGAAAAAAATTGATAACTAACGTGAAATAATGGTACAACCTTAGTGAGGTTAAAAAAATAACCTCTATAATAGGGATTTGGCTGATGAGGTGTCTTGTTGCACTCACCTATATCCTGACTTCCCACAAGAACAAATGAAAGGAGGGATCAATAAATTACATGTAGCAGTGTTTATCTTAATACACACAAAATAGTAAATAAAGTGTATACCTTTCAATTGCAATTCACCATCAACGAGGCTTAGAAGGAAGAATGGGTTGATAGACAAAAACATCCTTTAGAATAGATAGGAATTGCTAGGCATTAAGAATTGAACATTTACATCACATAAAATAGATTGCAATTCTCAGGCACAAAGAATATAAATGAAAAACCCAATGTAAATAGTATCAAGTTGAAACCCTAGATATCCAATTCTAAAATAGTAAAAAAATTGCAAAGTTAATGTTTGTGCAAAATGGGCCCGTCAGGAACAACATGGACCAATTGGTGCATGATAGGTGGCGACGTGGTGGAAATTTAAAAATAAAATAAAATTGGTAGATGCAAAAGTGGCAGGGTCACATGGTAGGAAATTATGTTTAAGGGTTTTTGGTCCACCTCACACTCCATGTGGACCTCCAAACATAGGGTGTATAGGAGCACCTTAATATCCAATTGTAAAATAGTTTTTATCCATAAAGCCAACAAAATTAGTTGAATTATTGTACCATCAAAAAATGTATTATAATTGGTTAATATTTGTCTCAAACACAAATAGTTATTCACAATCTTACATGTCATAAAATATTCAAAGTCCATCTAACACCACCAACATACAATCCAATTTTCTTTTTAGTTTCCTGTAGCATTAAAACATGCAACCAAAATATAAAATTAGTATACCCCACACTACCCTTAGATCAAAATGGAAAACCCAATCTACATAGCATACAATAGATTGCATTTCACAGGTATAAAAAATTAATAGCAGTAGGATGCCTATAACTTTATAGTGTGATGGTGTTGTTGCTTCTAATCTTTCTTCCACTGCCTCCATGTAGATATGCATATGGAAGTGAGACATGGTAAATGGAAATTGGAAAAGATTGAGAAATGCATTTTTGAATTTGTAAATCTCTTTATATGTTCCATGTTAGTTTGTTATGGAGTATTTAATTTCTGTCCTCCTTTTCTAAATTTGAAAACTTCTTTCAGTGCCTTCAATTACAGAGATTATATGTATTTATGGTTTGTAATCCTTGTTTACTTATCGATCGATTATGGTGGCCTTAACACATTATTTTTTGGTGGTTGTAGGTGGAAAAAGAGGAGAAGGCAACAATAGTTGTGTGCTAGAATTTAACTAATGGGACACATCTGAAAGATTCATTTTCCTAGAGTGTTGTGTTGCTAGGAAAGTGGGACATATAATAATGGATGATTTACCTTGACTAGTGGTAGGCAATAAGAACTGAAGTCATGCCATGTACATATGTTGTCATATATATAGGGAAGAAAACAGGGTCAATTTAGATACACACACACACACACACATATATAGGCATGTGAAATATCATGGGGGTCCAAAAAGTGGCAATGAAAAAAAAAAGTATTTTTACTTTGCCAAAATC
>VDFB02193867.1:142886747-142908032 GCA_007258455.2 Sequoia sempervirens | reverse complement strand
GTAGATGGTTAAGTCTAGAGTTTAATAGATTGATAGGGAAAGGTCTAAAGATGTAGAAAGAGAGGGAGGGAGGAAGGGAGAAACAAATGGAGGGATAGGTCCAAAGCTTAAGCGGAGACAGTGAAATATAGAGAAGTAGAGAAAGGGACAGAGAGATATGATGATTTATGAAGATTTTTTCATCTCCTTACTATAAAAAATATAAATATTTCATTATTGATTACTTTTTCTAATGTTTCAAGTTTTGAGATGAGTGTTACAAAAAAAATCATGAAAAAGAGACTTTGTATGTGGAAGTAGTGAGCATTTGATGTTTCAAAAATGAAATATGAAGTTCAAATGATTACAATTATTTTTTTATGTACAATATAGAAACACCGCCTAGTTCATTGTGTATATCTCTCAATCACCTTTCCAACACCTATAAAAAATCAAAATTTTGATAAGAAACACATAAGTTATGCCCATTTTACTAAAGAGGGTTTTTTAGGTCTTCAAAATGGATATCCGTTTTGTCTGAAAAATTTTGTGGCCTTGGGATTTCCCTCAGGTTTGCCTTGTTTTTTTTCTTGGGATTTCCAAATGTGGAAAGTTAACTAAAAAAATGTGTTTACAAAATTTCCTTAGTTTTCCAAAATCCGCCCCTGTGGCTAACGACTTTTTTTTATCCAAATTTCATGAAACAAAAAGAGTTTATAGAAAAAATTGTTAGCTTTCCACCAATATAAGTTATGCCTTATTTTGAATTTAATAAATTCTTATTATTTATTTTCTACATACATTACAACTAAAGTGCCAATTGATAAGCTAATTGAAAAACTTCTATAACTTTCAAACTACTTAACATTTTTCAAACCTACAAGATGTGTCACATTCTATGCTTTGCATACTATAGGATTTTATTTTTTCAAATTTCATAAAGTTTTGACCAAGTTATAGTGGTCAGAAACACGCATTTTAATAATTCTGAAATGTTCTAATAAAAAAATCATAACTAAATATTTACATGAAAAAAATTACAAAAAAAAATCTGACACATCTAGGAATGTGTCATCTACATCTATTGAAAGATTCCGATTTATTTTTTTCTTGTACTTAGGGTGGTTAGACATACACCTGCTTCTTATGATTTTTCTAGAAAATTTAGTACCATTGCATTGAAATTTCAATTTTTTGTAAAATAGATTTACTTTTTTCCAAAAAATGACTAGTAGCATAGAAACTACATTCAATTTTCTACAACTTTTTTTCTTACATATTTTTCAAATTATGTTAATAACCTATTAAATTTTTTATGTCAAGTTGTCTAACTCTATTTTTTTGAATTTTCATTGCCACTTAGAGGCCTAGTTTGAACCCCCATGATCCTGCACTGACCCATATATGTATGTGGATATATGTATGTATGTATGTATGTATGTATGTATGTCTACTTATATATTGAAACATAAAAAAAATAGGATTGGTTAATTTCCCAAAATGGAAAAGTGAATCCAAAGAAGGAAAAGGGGTCCTATTCTTCTATTTTCATTCAAGGAAATGAGATCCACACTATGAAATGACTAACAACCAAAAGGTGAATCAAATCAAGGCGTGAATCTATAAAGTTCCCTTTTTTACAAGGATGAGGGTCTAGGTCAAACAACACTTTGGGGATAAAGATTAAAAATAGAAAATAAACTCCAAATTATGATCTATAAAGTGCATTTAGAAGCTTAAACATAAAACTAATGAAACCTACAAAATTTAGTGAGAATTTGGAAGGGATAAATCTTGTACACCTCTCACAAAAAGTGTTTTTTCAAAGACAACTGGGGATTCATTCACTCTATGATGAATGGGGCCTAGGTAGGGCTCCTAAAAAAAATGTTTTTGGGTATTGTTCTTGTGTCTGCACTCCTAGATCCCCAATTTCCACTATCGAATAGCCATAAATAAATCTTGTAGGTCAATTTTTGTGATTTCGCAAGAAAGGTGAAAACTTTGACAACTTTGAAAACTTTTCAATTTTTGTTCTTCAATAGATCTTCCACCTAAAATCTGCAATCACACATCAAAGAGAGAAAAAAAAAATTGTTAGGTGAATGTGGGTTTGCCTTGGTCAAACCCTGTTTTGGTAATTAAACCTTGTAATGAAATGAAATAGCATGAAAGGAATGGTGAATGAACAACTCAATATCACAACTCACCAAACCCTTGGATGAACTTTGATAATGGAGGTTTTCAACTTGCATGAAATGACTTCAATGGATATGGATCTTGACTTTGAATCTTTGCTTGAAATGATAATTTGAGTGCTTGATTGAATCATAAACCTACATCAACATATTAGCTCCAAAAACATGAATGACTCCACATAACTTTGACACAATGCATGGATTTTGACATTTTCAACAAATTATGAAGAAATTTTCTCTTGAATGCTCTTAACGATAATCTTGATCATAAAATTTTCTATAAGGATGCTCTCATCAAAATTGCTAGGTGAAACATAGTGAAATGACCTCTTATTTATACATATCTTAAGATGAATTCTCGAAATTCAAATATCACAAGATGACATCTGAATATACATTTGAAATAATTGGAAAATCACCAAAAAATAAGTTTGAATTTAGGTTCTAGCTGTAATTAAGGACCCATTCTCCCTATGGAGAATGGGTCCTAGGTCACTTACCTAGGACACACATTTCTCAATGTTAGACATTATTTTATGGCATTTATGAATATCATGTTTTATCATTTGAAAAATATAATTAATTAGTCTTGGATTTGAATGAAAGGGTCCAATTAAGGAAAATTAACCTTAATTAATTAATAAATCCCTAGATTAGCGTGAAACCTTACAACATAAAAAATAAGGCACAATTAAGTCCATTTAATTAAACAAGGCCCTAAACTTGATGTTAATATTCAAAGTACATATTACAACACTAAATTAAAGCATCATTAAGCTCATTTTATTATTAATTATTCATTCCCAAATTAAGTGTGAAAAAAGGATATGTTTTCCTACACTACATTTAGCCCCCACTTTAGTGAGAGGAGGAACTTGCATCAAACTCACACTAACGTAGTCAAGAGGGGTCCAAGTGTACCAATGTGGATGGTGTAGGATGACAAAGATCAAGGAGGGTGATCGAGCCCCCAGGATCCAGGATCCACATCAAATCAATATAAGCACAAAGGGACACACACAAGGTGTATGATATGAAACAAAAAGACAAGATACACAAACATACAATGTTAAAGACTGAAAGAAATAAATAAATAAATGACAAATCACACTCACTTTGGGCTAATGGAACCTCAAGCTTTCCATGAGGTGAGCCCCCCAAAAAGTGGCTTAGTGAGAAAGTCATGCCCTCTTTTAGGCTTCTCACTATACAATGAGAAATTGATGCCCTCATTTAGTCTTCTCATCATACTAACCATACCAAAGCTATCCCTCTGATAACTTCAATAGGGTACCACAACACGAAACTTTGAGCTCCACAAGGCCTAAAAAGTTGTATTATGATAAGCACTTATGAAAAATGTATATATAGGTTTTTTCAAAGGGACTTTGCTTAGTTTGCATAAGGTCTCTTCTTAGAGAACATCATGCCTAATTTCTCCAAGAGAGGATAAATCAAAGAAATATCATGCTCTCAGAGGATATCAAACCCAATGACACCACCAAGAAAAGGATGCTTCACAAGAAGAAAGGAAACCACACAAAGAAACATGAGTGTTAGTGTATGTCCCCACTTTAAAGTGATTGCTAACACCATTGTTGTGAGAAATCCACTTTAAAGTAGAAGAAGACATGAGAGCTTATTCGGAAAGCCCTATGCCATGTCATATGTTCCCAAATGAAACTACATCATGAATAAGGGGTTTCCCCCAAAATGCAACACAGTATGTAACATGCGAGCCAACTTAAGGCATGTTGTCTGCATCCCAAGCTTGCTCTTATATATACATGGAAGGTGGTCAACTAGCCGAAAGAGACAACGACAGGTGCTATACAAGAAAAAAGCTATGTATCCCCTTTCCTCTACTTAGTGCAAGACAAGGATGAGCCTCGATGATTGATGAAAAACATAATAGAATGAAAATCAATAGTAAATAGAGGAACTAGGTTCTCCAAAACAAGGAAGAGCACCACAATCCTTAAGATGATGAATTTTATTACCCAAAGCCTTACATTCATTGGTACAATGACCATGAACTCTATAATATACACAAAATGAACTCTTGTTTTAAAATTTCTTCCGTGTTCTTGGAGGGAGAGATATCAAATGATCTTGGAAGAGTCTCAACAAGATACTCTCTTGACCAATAGTAGAAGATGTTCCTTTATGTTGCGACAAATATATCTCTTGCTTAGTACAAGGTGTCATAATTACACAAGACTCTTTAGATTGCAAGATTTTGTACTCTCCTTGAAGGGAGGGTGTAAAATCTAAAGAACTTCAATCGTTAGTGTTTTGTACGATGAAATTGATATTAAGTGAAGATTTCTTTGTTTCTTTCATTTCTTTTAGAGGACAATAACCAAGAACACTAGTTTCTATTATTTCAAGATGCAGTAATGTCAAAGTTGGCTTAAAAGAATCCTTTGTAAGACTGTTGATATTGAGTGAAGGCTTGTTTGTTTCTTTCGAGGGACAATAACCAAGACCATTAGTCATTTCTTGTGTATTAGGCTCTATAGAGACACAAATACCTTGTTCTCTAGCACCATATCATTTTCCACTCTAACCAAGTTGTTTCATAAGTTCATAACCTTTTCTATAAATATTTTTCATTTCTTTCAAATTTGATGGTTGTTCATAATCAACTTCATTAGAGTTTGTTGTGTAATTTTATTCTTCTTCTAAAGTGGTTGAGGTGGATGGTTTTGAATTTTGTGTTAAAATTACCACTTTTTCTTTTCCATTTTTAGACTCTTCGTTTATGATCTCATATTCTCCCATGAATGGAGGTGTGAAATCTAAGGAAACCCATTCATCTTTCAGTAACTTTGTAACTTCCTCATGAAATGATGGGAAAATACGATATAAAGGTGCCCCAAACTAGAAAATTAGATCCAAAGAGAGACAAAGGGGTCCTATCTTTCCTCAATTCATTAGGAAATGAGATTCCCACAATGGAATGAAAATCAACCCTTAGGTGAATCAAATCAAGGTGTGAATCTATGCCAAATCTTTGTTTTTTCTAGGATGGGGGTCTAGGTCAAATAACACTTTAGGGAGAAAGATTTTAAATAGAAAAACAACTCCAAATTATATCTACAAAGCGCATTAAAAAGATTTAACGTAAAATAGAAGGAATCAATAAACTTTCTAAAGAATTTTAAGGTAATAAACATTGTCCACCTATCAAAACTTGTTGTTTCTACAACCCTAACAAGGACTCATTCACCCTTTGTCGAATGGATCTTAGTAGGCTTTTCTGGAAAACTCTAAATCTAAGATTTAATCTTAGGAGTTGTGAAAAATTGTTGTCTTTGTAACCTTAACAGGGACTCATTCACCAGGACGAATGGGTCCTAGTAGGATTTTCTAGAAAGCTCGAAATCTGAAATTGAAACTCTAGGCTTGCAATTCCTTCATGTAACTTGAAATCCCTGCTCCCATATCTGGATCTGTAAAAAAACTATAAAATAAATTTTTGTTTGTTGGTGGATAGGGGTTTGCCTCGGTCAAACCCCAAGTTTGGTAATTAAACCTTGATGATGAATAGAAACCTAAAACATAAATTTACATGTGATCCTAACCTTAAGTGTTTCTAAGATTAAGATTTCTAATAATTCAAAGAAACCCTATTCTAGTGTGTTAGAATAGGATCTTAAATGAAACATGAACAATGAAGAAGACCTCCCTTAGGAGACCTCAAATCCCCTTAATAAATCACAAATCTGAATATACATCTCTTTAGGCTAAAAATAGAATTATTATAGAAAATGGAATCACTTAGGAAACAAATCATTAGGTTAGTTTGAATCTCATAGTGCTTCTCCCAAAACCTAGAATCCATCATGATTCTCCATAGAAATATATCATCAACTCTTTAATAATGTTTGATATTTGATGAGAAAATGAGCTTGAAGAATTGCAAAAAAATAGAATATTGCTCGAAGAATTCACTCTTTTTTTCTCCTTACTTTTGAATATGAATACTTGATCTCATGTGAAATTCTCTTTCTTTGCTAGTGAAAAATGAGGGTGAAACTTAGATTTATATACTTCCCTCTCTAATTTTTCAATTATTAGATCCAAAAAGCCAACATGTAAAATTTTAATTTGAAACCTTAAAATGTCACCAAAAACATATTTTAAAGGGGGGTCCTTGGTCTAAGTGAGGACCCATTCACCATAGGGTGAATGGGTCCTAGGCCACTTACCTGGGACACACATTACTCAAGGTTGAACATTATGTTAAATTAGGGTCCTAGGTCTAAGTGAGGACCCATTCGCCCTATGGTGAATGAGTCCTAGGTCACTTACCTAGGACACACATCTTCCCAAGTTGAGTGTTGTGTAATGAAATTTATGAATGCCAGTTTTTATCCCTCAAAAATTGCATTTAATTAGGCTTAGATTTGAATTAAAGTAGCCAAATAAGATAAATTGACCTCAATTAATTAATAAATCCCTAGATTAGTGTGAAAGTGTAAAGATACTCCTTACAAAACCAAAAGTAAAGTAAAATTAAGTCCATTTTAATATTAATTTTTCATTCCTAAATTAAGTGTGAAAAGGGATACTTTTTTCCTACACTACATTTGGCCCCCACTTTAGCAGCCATATGATACTACATGCATATGGAAGCTAAAGGAATTCTAATAATCTTTATAAAAGGGATACTCATATGGATTCATTAGGGAGAATGAAGCCCCCATTGTAGTTACCTACAAAACCACAATGTTAAGGGCTGCATCCTGCAACATAGGTTCATTAGTCATTCAAACATCCTTGTATCAAACTTCTATACAAAATCGAATTCAAGGGTAGATGTATGCCCCCTAATTTCGTTTGCTTTGTGGAGGTGGAATCAGGGTGAGTACGAAACCACATTGAGTTACACAAGTCGTATCATAGGGTATTTTCAAGTACCATACCACATAGTGATAGACATTTGATGAGATTGGGAGCGAAATTACCAATCCAACACAATAAATGACATCAAAAATGGAGTCCTCTAGCCCCTTGTATGGTAATTTGAATAGAATTCCCTTAAAATGAAATAAGGTTTATTTACTAGGGTTTAGTATATATAAATGAAAATGACACTGTTTACTATCATTTGACATTTACCTTTTGCAAATTACCTTGGTGCAGAGTGATCTAGGATGTTGACCAGATGAGCTTACAAGCCTCCTAGATTGGGTGTCATTCATGATGAGGTGGTGTGAGGCACATTCGAAACATGGTGAGTGAATTTTGTTATGATTTTTCTTTTTTTTTCATGCATTTATTGTACTTTTTCACATATTTTTAGGACCTTGGAAAATATTGGCGCAAAGTGCCCATCCTTGTCACAAAGCATCCATTGCTAGTGCAAAGTGTCCCACTTTGGCACAAAGTATCTAGAATTGTCTAAAGTGTCAAAGACCCCCTGTCCAAAATGGCATAACTGTCCACATTGGCCGTAAAGCATCCTAGAGAAAATTTAGTGTTATTTAATTGATAAATTTAAGATTTATTTTATGTATTTTATCATTTTAGGTTCCTCCTTGAGACCGAATGCATCTCAGAGGGAGACAATTTTGTTTCCTTTGAGAGTCCATCACACAAATTTTAGAGGAGGTCAGCATTTTACAAGACACAGGATTATTTTGGGTATACCTCATGCCACCTATGAGGTATCATGATGCTATGTTGATGGCCTTAGTAGAGAGCTTCGACATAGATTCATGTACCTTCCACCTTCCTATGGGTGAGATGACTGTCACCCTTGAGGACATCCACCACATCTTGTAGTTACCTATCCAAGGAAAGATTGTACACTCGGTAGACAAGCAACCATACAGTCATATGTGGGATGAAATTCTATAGTATTTATAGTGGCCCATCCAATGGTCCTCTGTCAGTCCACGTATTGAGCTTAGATGGCTACGAAATACGTGGACACCACTACCTTGATGAATCACGGTCATTACTACAACACTTGCAATAGTACCAAATGGATGATGTACCCACTTAGATGGCTGACTTTTTCACATCATTCGAGACATGGAGGAGCATAGGATCGTTTATGCTTGGGGTCACAATATGCGAGCTCATCTATACTATGATTTGGGACGATTTCACTAACTCATTTGACTAAAAAATTTGATGAAATTTTTGGATGAAAGATGTATATTTTGATGTATTGTTGGGATTTGATGTGTAATTTTCAATTTTTTTAAATTTTATCCTTGACGTTTGAAATTTTGATGAACAGTCTAGTCAGAATTTTGATGAACATGCAAAATCAGAAAAAAAATCAATTTGTGGTCAAAATAAATAAAAGTGAGTTCGCCTATTTATTGCAACAGTGTTTTTCTATACTTGCAAATTTTCTTTACTTGCAAATTTTCTCTACTTGCGATAGTTTGTGGAGAACTAAGGACGATTTTCTTGGGAAAAATCAGAAAAAATTCAAGAATATATCGCCAAGTTGAGGGTAGTCATTGTCTTTTTCCAAAATTCATTTGTGAAGTCAAATTTGTACTTCTAGGTTTGAAAATCATATTTTAAAGCAACATCTCATCAAATATTATTTTTAGACTTGTGAATTTTGAGAATTCCATTTCCATATTTTGTTGTACAAGTTCAATATTCTGATTTTAGGAGTCTAACGGTTGGAAATCATAGTAAAATCAGAATTTAATAAGTTCTGGAATTACCATTTTAAAGTGTTTTTTGGGGTCATTAACTTCAGGCTATCTTCTCTTTTGCAGGGGTAGTTGCATGCCAAATTTTTTTGGTGTAAAATAAGAGAATTATTAGATTTTCTTACATGTCTATGACTAAAAATTATTGGAGAGTGAGTTTGATATTTTTTGAAGATCTAAATATTCAAGCTTGGTAAAGAAAAATTGTGTCAGATAATATTAGTCCAGAACAAAATGAAGAGACAATTGCTAGAATGTGGGCTAGATTGAAAAGAGAGGGTGATGGGAAATGTTATTGTCCTTGCAATAATTGCAAGGGCTTAAAGATGAGAAAACTTTTAATCACAACAGCTGAGAAACATTGTAGGTAGCATGGTCACATTGAAGGGGGGCATGATTATCATCCATTGGTAAGTTGTTCATTATATGTGTTTATATTGATTGAATTTGTAAATGTTTTTATCGTTTTAACATTTTTGATATATATAAAAAAATCACTTGATCATGATCATGGTTTATTTGTGTCTATCATTATTATAAAGGTGTGGCACCCTAGGGCACATGATATGGATTATCATGGCCCATAGAATGTGGTTTTACAAGCAGAGGAACATGGAGTTGTGAATATCAAAGGTGAAGTTAATGATATTATGGAAGAAGATGATCATGTGCCAGAAAACACAGTTGAAGATGATGGTACAAATACACTGATCCATGACACATTTAGTGGCATAGCTAATCATGATGATCAAGATGACTTTGATGATGTTCATGATTTACTTGTACTTGAGAAGGCATACGAGCCCCTTTATGAAGGCTTCCAAACAACTCTTCTCTTTTTTGTATTGTTGCTGGTGAACTTGAAGGTTATGAATGGTTTATCCAACATAGCAATCTCACGAATGTTAAGGTATGTGATATATGTCATCTTTTTTCATCTATTTTAATTTTTGTTAGTTCATCACTAGTAAATAAAGGATGAAATATGTACCATTTAATATTCTTTATATTAACAAAAAAATTTGCTGTAGATTGATTGGTGAATTTTTGTTACTACCATCAAATATTTTACCTTGCTCATACCGAGATTTATCTAGCATTATGAAAGATAGCCTCTTATCAATGAGTTACTAAAGTTATGGAATGGCGTCACTATGTATGACGTCTCTAGACCAATAAGACAATGCCAATTTCAATTCCATGCAATGCTTGTATGGACAATTCATGATGCCCCAGAGCTAACACTTTTTTGTGGTATGTTATAACGTTCGACTGCACTTTAATGATATTTAATTTTATGAAGTAGATATCATGCATTTTTTTTAAATAATCTATTCATTATATATAATTATAAAAATTGACATATTTCATCCAATTATATATGATCTTGTAGGTCTTCAAACAAAGGGAAAATTTGCATGTCCAATTTGTGGTCCAAAGATGAAATCTCGTCATTCAACAAGTTTAGGAAAGTAGATGTTTGATGAGTATAGGCACTTCCTCCATACAAATCATAAGTATCGAACTACTAAAAAACATATTTTCAATGGGAAATGAGAGACTACATCAAAACCACGAAGAATGACACCTCGCCTATGGAAGTTGGAATATAATAGAATTAATCGTCAAGGTTATACATCAGATCAAATTGTTTACCTATCATATATATGATATGTTTGGAATTTATAGTTTTATATTGTGTTGTGTTTACTCATGTTTTAATTGACAATGATTTTTGTTGTTAATTTGTTTAACTTATATGCTCCATGAAGGTCGTCGAGGAATTAATGGCCGACTTCCATAGGGATTGAAAAGTTATCCCAGACAATTTAGTAGGTTTCCCTACTATGAGCAGCTACAAATTGTGCATTTGTTTGATACAATGCATATCGGAAAGAATATAAGATAAACATTATGGAAAATATTGGATGGAAGGCATGAAAAAGAAAAAATTGTCAAAATTTGTAGTGACATTCAGGAAGCCAATCATGTAATAAAAAATGTCATTCAATTGAATAGCGATGGACACCAAATTAATATAAGTTCCCTTCCTTGGTTATTAATGAAGCAGCAAAGCAATGCTATGAAATAATTCATATGAAATTTTTTATTTCCCACAAGATTTTCTGTGAACATAAACAATATCATAACAAAGAAAGATGAATTTGGGTCAAGGATGAAAATGCATGATTGACATACCTTCATTAAGGTAATTATTCTGGTATATTATATACACTTGTATACTACATGTACTTTTTAGTGTATTATGTTTACTACTTTTGGAAAAATAATGAAAATATCATTTTATAATTGTTGCAGTATGTTCTACCTCTATCTATCCCAAACAACTTCGACAACAATGTAAAGCAAGTTATATATGATCTTGGAAAATACATGAGGTAAGTAGCGATATTTGTTCAATTTATTGTATAAATCTTATAATTACCATTTGTTTTACTTGTTATGTAATTTATTGTATATTTTTGTTAAATCTCATTAATATGTTTGCACCTTGAATCACTTGTAGATGGCTATCATCTAAAGAAATCCATAAAGAAGATATAAATTATTGGAAGAGAAAAATTTCTTGTCTAATGTGTGAAATGAAAAATGTGTCTACCTTCGACATTTTTCAATGCACAAGAACACTACCTCATACACCAAGTTGAGAAGATTGAATTTTGTGGACCTGTACACACAAAGTCAATGTGGATGGTTGAGAGGCACTTGAAATTTTTGAAGGCTTTGGTTAGATAAAGAGCACATCTTGAGGGTTCTATGGTGGAGGGATATATGGTATACCAGACCATGGTGTACATTAGTGAATATCTTCCTAAGTTTGTAGCAAATATCCATGTAGATTGCATTTGGGATCCCAACTCCATTAACAAATTCGAAGAGGAGTACCTGATGGGGAAAGGTAGATTGAGGAAAGTGAGAGGTAATTATAAGATGGTCATGTAGATTAATTAGAATAAATTTTACATATGGTTTTTATGTATATTGTACTTATTTAATTATTAATCTTCAATATACATCAATTATAAATTAAGGTCGTATACCGTGGTAATTAACTAATTATACGTCATTTGTGAATTTCAATTTTTTTTGATATAGTTGGTCAAGAGTGGGATGCACTACATTTGTACGTTGCAAACAATCTTGATTGGATGATGGTATGTATTGAATGATGTCAACAATCTGGTCACGTATTAACATGGGAAGGTGTGGCTTCATTGGTTAAAGAAGCTCATCGTAATGGAGATTCCAATGTTACAAAAAGGGAAATTGATTTAGCATATGGTTTAAGAGATAAGCAGGTACGTATAAATATATTAATCACCCATATTATTTAATTATTTTCAATTATATTGATGTATACATGATGTAGAGGATCCAACAACAACAACAACAACATCATTTCATGAGGGTAAATCAAACCTAATCAGAATCAGGAGAAGATCAAATTCTTAATTCACTTTCTTTTTCCTCAAAACTCATACAACTTCTTTTGATTATTCAATTCTACAAGACTTCAAGGAAATAAGTTAGCACTCCAATTTCAACAAACCATATGTCATTATCAGTTTTCCAATTGACTCATTCAAAGAAAAAATCATATTAGAAAACTTTGATTCAATCAATCATATTCACACCATTCTCAACCACCATATCAACATCTATACATTCTCTCAACCTTTCATAAGGCAACTCATTATGCTCACTTGCTACACAATCAATTAACAATCCTTCAAATTATTGTATACATCATATCCTCAAGGCAACAAAACACTTATTCTAAATCATATTCCAAAATGTCAATAACCAAACTTCAATCATTGAAAATAGTCTAAACTTCTAAAATAGCACCAATTCATTTTCCTTACAAGGAAAACTAACAAAGACCAATCCTTCTTGCTATCAACTAGTTAATTAGTCCTTCAAGATATAAGATTCATCATGTTTTGAGAGAAATCAATTCAATACATCAGTGTATAAATATCAAATCTGCCTGCTCTGTAAAGATACCAAGACATACAATAGAATCATCATTGTCAAAATAATATGCACTACCTTTACAACCTTATTCAAGCATAAATTCTATTGTAACTCCATCCAAATGACAAGGTTCAATTATTTAAGGTCACTCACTTCCTTGTACACACAAATTTCCACTGTCCATGAAATCTAAACATTAATTAGCAATAGACCCCCTTACCCTAGATCAGGTGAACCACTCACACTAGGCTCAAAACCAAGATCCAAAGGAACGTTTAGAGACCTCTTAATTCCCATGTCATCATATCAAAAACTCAGAATGATTTATATTGGAGAAACTAGTAGATTTCAGACTGTACGCCCAAGAAAGGATACTAGAATAGGGCTATTTTACAAAGCATCCACCTTTTTTCCAACTCCAAATTGTTAGACAACCTCAAACAGTCAAAGTAAAGGTCACAAAACACTAGATTTATCCACTTTCAAAGATTGAAAGACCCATTTATAAAGTGTATTAACAAACCATTAATTTTAGGCTAGAAACACCCAAAACAGTGAGGGTTTTGTGATTATCCCTCTTAATAACTGGGTTTTCTAACTTCTCATCGGTTCAAACTACCTCTTATCTCCTAATATGCTTGATTTATTCCTTTTTGTTTACATAATATTGCATTATTTGAATTTTTTTTCATTTTCAACTCCTAGTGACTTCTTTTATGATTTGATTACATTCAAATTAGCCTTTTCATGGCCTTGACACACAAATTTAGACTTGAACATGTAAATTTAACATATTAGCCTTTTGAAGGCATTTACAAGATATAGGTGCTCCTGCACCAATATATATGTTGAGATTTTTTTCTTTGCATACATTCAGCCAAGAATAAATATGTTTATCAACTGACGATATTGCAATAATTTTTACATGTTTGAAATATTGTAGGTGAAACACCACAAGGCTATGTGGTGCAATGGTTGTAAATTTCAAATCAAAAAGTTGGATGACATAAAGAAAACTTGTGATTTTGGTATAACTGCATTCTTTTAGGTAACTAATGTTTCATCTAGAAGTGACATACATCCAAAAGTCTTAGAAAATCGATACTATGGGATTTTGGATGATATACTTGAGTGTGACTTTAAGTCCTTCAAATTAGTTTTGTTCTTCATCCTATGGTATAGGATATGATTGAATGAAAAGGATCCCAAGAGATCTATTATTGAATATGATAATGGATTTACCATGGTTAATACAAGGTCGATGGAGCGAGCTGGAAATGAGCCCTATGTTCTTCCAAGCCAATGTGAGTAGGTATTTTACTTAGAGGTTTCAGGTAAACCGGGTTGGTAATTTTTTGTTATACATGATCCAAGAGGAAGGCCAGTAAAGTATAATGTGGTGGAAGAAGAAGATACCGAAGAACTAGAAGATGATGTAGATGATGATCAGGATCAACAGTTAGTTGATGATGTGCCTAACAAAGATGTTGAAGAGGAGGAACTAGATCATGATGATGTAGGAGTTAATGTTCATGAAGATGATATATATGTGGATGATGACATTATCAAAACTGATATCAATGACGATGATGATGATATGACCAATCCTTACAATGTCAAATCTGGATTGGATGATACATAAAAAGAGTTAGATGAAGAAGAAGATCAATGACATTGAAATGTATGAGTTACATGATTATATTATCCATTTGATATTAATTTCTTAATATAATTATACTTGAATCATGTGGTTACATAATTAATTCATCATGTTTTTAATTTTTATGTCATTCCATAATTAATTTAATGATGTACTTTTTAATGTTTCAAAGGTCAAAAAATTAAAACATTTCAATAGTGATGTTAACAACTTGGAAATTAGTGTGTTTTATGTTTCATGTGATCATAAAAGATTAAAAATTCAGTTGTAGAGGTGGTTGTTCAGTGGTTGAGGTGTAAAGGCCTTTAAAAGGCATAAAGTGATCATTGTAATAGTTGTTGATGGTTGAGGATTTAAAATACAAGCTCTTGACATTCAAAAATCTGTGTTTTTCTTTAAAATTTATGTATTCTTACTATTCTGTAGCACTGTACACTCACATACAACCATGTTTTGATGTGAAATCAATTCCATGTCATGAATTTATGTGTTAGATTTGATTTGAATATGATTTGAGGGCTTAAGGCATTGATTTGAGTTAGGAAGCTTCATTTCTTTGCATACAGCCCAGTGACACTATTTTTGAGGGTTTTGTAGTCCAAACATGATATAAAGGGGCTCTTACACTTTTTGTGATGACTATAGCTTGTGTAAGAGGCCTCATGGATACTCTTGTAATTGTAGGATGCATGAATAGGGTGTAGGATGAGAAATAAAGAAGGTATAGTTGTTGTCCTCAAGAGTTTTGTGAAGAAAAGCATGTGAAATGAGAGGTTCAAGCCTAAGTTTTAACAAATTATGTATGGGAGATCTGATTTAATGATTTTTTATCTATGTGCAAACCTAATGGATTATGTCTAAACACTGAATATAAATGATACACACACACACACACACACACACACACACACACACACACACACACACACATATATATATGTATGTATGTATGTATGTATGTATGTATGTATATGTTTTTTAAAATGTAAATGTAAATGCAATTATTGGATGCTCTCCTAGAGCAATAAATGCAACATATTATTACAAAAATCTACATCTATGTATATAAATATGTATTTCTAAATGCAAGTGTAAATGCAAAGAGCATATGGTTTTGTAGTGTTATAGATACAACATATCCATAAATTAATGTAATTGAAATTATAAAGTTTTCAATACATATCATATGAAATTGATCAAACTATTAAACTACATGATAAATAAATGAAAACAATAAATGCATATGTATCTGGATCAAATTCTTTTCACGGTGGACCCTGTTAGCACTCAAAAACACTGGTTGAAAAACCACAAGAGGTTGCCAATATATTGGTATGCTTTAGGGTAATGTACAAGGCTTAATGACTCAAGGCTTCTTCTCTTTTGGTACTGTTGAACCTAGGTGGGTCTACCTCAACTGAAAGAGAAAACTTAATTAATGTTATTTAACTATAGTAATCTATCAACAATGGCAAGTTTACAGTGAACAGATGTGATCCTAATCTAACATGAACTAAATGAGAAATATGTTCAGTTAATAGATGTATAAAATGAATTAGATTTATGGATGGACAAGGGGAGACTAGTGCCTTATTGGGTATATGGAGTCTAATGAATATATGTAAATGTTGGATTCAATAATGGAAACAATTCAAACTGTCAGACACAAAAATTGTTTACAACTTGTGTAAACATGCAAGTGAATAATTGAAAAACTCTTCTTGAGATAGAATGGAAATTCTAGTTATGTGATTCTTCTTATTAATCCAACTAACACTTCCCAATTGTTGTGATTGATTAAAATATTTTAATCCCAACTTGAGAGAACCGAATAACTAGATCACACATATATAGAAAATGTACAATGATAAACAAAGTATAAACTTGTTATATCAATTTAAACAATAGAGAAGCATCAGAATGGAGACAATCAAATAACTATATAAATTTAACAAACAACTGATACCAAAATCTTAATCTGTGACTTAGATAGCTTCATTTACTCCATCAAAATGCATGCATCTAAGTCTTTGTATATGAAAGCATTTTGCTAGAAAGCTATCTACTGAATATCTCCTAACACCTATATCTATTGCATTACTATGAAACATATATAAATAAATCAAAACTTGGAAGGGACACGTCCCTTCACAAATGTTTTATTTTACTTAACTAATTAAAACAAGAGATTAGGGTCTATTTAGCCATAGATGAACATTTGATAAATAATCTATATAATCCTATCATTGACGAGTATCGACATCTCCTAATGTGTTCCTGGCTGATATTTCCACCTTTATCATCCTTTCGTTCTACTCGTAGCTCTAGTCCAATGTCAAATCCTACCCTGTAGCATTTTCCAGAATTCTCTGCAGCATCAATTCACATTCTTTGATCCACTTGGCTTTCTCTTTCAAATTTTCTCCATCTTCAAATAGTGTAGGCAGTGCCATATTCATAACATCAGCCAGCCCCTTTGCATCTTCTTGCAGTTCCTCATAAAGGTCCCTATGTTTCTTTATAATTTGGTTACCCATACCAATGGCCACACTGTCAGGAACATCTATTTCATTTAATTCTCAAATCTTTTCTTGAATCCTTCCATAAATTCTCTTGTGTTCCTACCCTGTAACATGGTTCTTTGAATATGATCCCCATAGCTTATTCAACCAAATCATTGAGTTGGCCTGCCTTTTTCTAATTATTGCAGCAAGTGTATCATATTTACCTTGTGAATATGTAGTTGAATCCTCCCAATGATCTTTTACCTATGAGCTTTCACCATGTGTTATTAATTTAGGAGGTCCCATTATGACTCCTAGCATGTCCTTCAAATGATCATTTTCTCTCATGATCCTTTCATTACTCATTTTGTACATTTCCTTTTCTTTGATCAACATTTGTATTTGGGCTTTATTCAGTTTTTCCACATTAATCCCAATGTCTACAGTCACCACAGGATCTACCTCTCCAACCTTCAGAGTCATGACATGTCCAAATTCTTTCTCAGTATCAATCACCACTGACTTTCTATGTGGTGGATACAAGGCCCATATCATGAGTGATTCTTCATCCGAGTTATATTTGGATCCAACATATATTTTTGTCACCCTCTATGGACTAAGCTTGTGTGTGGCACTATTATCCTTTAAGAAGCTATCAAAGACAATTGCAAAATTCAAATCCAGCCTTGGAAATATCATAACTCCAGCATCCTCTAACATTTTCCTTCCTTTCTCGGGGGTCATATTAGCTATTTCTCTATCCACAGTTAATTTCAAATTATTTAGTAGCTACTCCTCATTGCTTGGTGTAATATTATCAACTGTCTCCCTTATCTCCTTGCCCTTTTTCTTATACAAGAAAGATCTGAATTCTGAAGAATTCAAAAATTCATTGTCTTCTACAAATGACCTACATGCCATCTCTCTGGTGTCTATATCTTGGTTCTCTTAAACACTGGGTTCTCTAGGAGGGTAGTTGTAATCTTGAGTTTTTAATTTGGAAATCCTACTAGGTAGGTCCTGTGGCATATCTTCTCCAGAGTCCTCATTTCCAATAAAAGGGAACCCTATATCCGGCAACCCTGGTTGTATTCCTCCACCACTCTCTCTACTTCCTCTACCTCCAAATTTCTAATCATGTCATCAAACTGATAAGGCACATGATCATATCCTCCAAATTTTATCCTTTGTTTGGCAAAGTTGATATATCCCTTTGGATCAAAACCTTTTCTTGGTGGAACCTTATTCATATTATACTGCATTAATTTTTCAAGGATCAAATCATATCCTTCCTTTGCAAGAACAGTAAAATCACCAAAGCACAGAGTACTAGGCATAAATGCATGTTTCCCAGATGAACCAAAATTCATGAAACTAGAAAAATCCATTTGTCTTACAATTTCCAAATATGCAATCCTATCCGGGACTGTTATAGGCAAACTGAATGGAGAATACTCAAAACCAAACACCCTTACAATAGTAGCATCTTCCATGCAATACTAGTCTCCCCAATTGTGATCAGTTGGTCCATTAAAGTCCTTAGGTCTGAGGAAGCATTTTATTTCATCAGACAATGAGTGTGCACAAGGATGACTATAGAATTGATATACTGGCTTTACAAAATATTCTTCAAAATATAGGAAAATGGAATTAACAAACCTACTATCCCAAATGGTAGTCCACAATTGAATGGGTAACATTTATCCCTCTTTATCAAACTATGAAACCTTTAAATTTTCTGGCCAAATCCCTAACTCTTGTCTGAAGTACAATACTAGATGCATTAAAAGAGAATAATGCCTAAGGTGTAGAACATGGGATTTATTCTTGATTGCCATCAATGCTAAGTCGAGTTCCTTGGAGACAAACGAAGCATAGTAAGAAAACCTAGAATTATGACATTGAATTTCAACTGCAATTACCATGGGAACAATGGACATATACTCAGTAACTTCCATACCCAACACTTGTCCTACCGAGAAATAGGTATATCTCATATAGGGCTCGAATAATTCCACATGGAATGGAGGCACATCGCCATCATCAAGTGGGACAGTTTTACCATCTTGTTTAATTCCATGTAAGGGAAACCTCCAACCCTTGTAAGTGGTGTCCATTCTCCAAAACTCCTTTTCCAACTCTTCATTCACAATTTTCTTATTACACCACCCGTTCAACTTAAAAACCTCACTTATTGAAGCCTCTGATATGTATATGAAGGGTTTCCTAGATGGTCCACACATGGCCTTAAGTTTTGAGTCATAGTGGGTGGCCAACAATTTTACCAGCTCTATATTGACAAACACATTAGGAAAACCATCTTTCCCAAATTTAGACACCACAGATTACAAATTGGCTCAAAACGATCTCTTCAGTGAAGGTGGAATCTAAACAATTCATAGCCTCTTATTGGGTCCAAATGTATCCTATGTGCTTGCATTTTTTGTCTAATTTTTCCACTTTTTCCCTCAGTTGTGTGGAGCACCTAGCTTTGGACCTAGAGCCAGGCAATTGGTCAATTAAATCCTGATTCAACTTTCGTTCAGCACCCTCCAGTTCAATTCCAGACTTAAATTTTTGCTTCTTACTCTTAGGGTGACTGCTCTCCCTTTGTTTTCTACCTTTCAACTTCCCTGAGCTGGTGGCTTCCATATTACTTGCTTAAAATTGCAAAAATGAAATTTTTTAAATGCAGAGGACTTACTAGTTTTGATTGGGGTCTTTCAACTAAAACAATTCTCTGGCCCTTTGTTTTTCTCCTCATTTCCTTTGCTACCAATTCACAACAATGTTCATTTTGCAATGATTTCCTTTCAAATTATGAAATTACCTATGCTTCATGGCGCTATTAATGTTTTAACTATAGGCATGAATGTAACAGATTTTTTAATTCCTTACTATCACATCAAATGAATTGGTTGGCAAGACACCTTCAAACTTTAGGAAATCTATACATTAGGCCCCAACCAACATTCACTGAATACTCTGCTGATCAGGGTAACACTCTACACATCTAATTGATGTTAACATTTGTCCCATATACATCACTAAGAGTCACCTTGACAATCATTTTGGTTCATTTTTTTCTTCATCAGCTTGACTTTTAGTATCACTAACACATTCAGTGGTTCCTCTGATGTTATAAGTCTCGCCGATAACACATCAAATGAACTGGTCGGAAAGACACCTTCAAACTTTGGGTGATCTATACATTAGGCCCCAAACAACGTTCATTGAATACTTTGTTGATCGAGGTAACACTCTACACATCTAACTGATGTTAACATTTGTCCCGTATACATCGCCAAGAGTCACCTCGACAATCATTTTGGCTCATTTGTTTCTTCATCGGCCTAAATTTTAGTATCGCTAACACATTTAGTGGTTCCTCCGATGTTATAAGTCTCATCAATAACACATCAAATGAACTGGTCAGCAAGACCCCTTCAAAATTTGGGCAATCTATACATTAGGCCCCAACCAATGTTCACTGAATAATCTGCTGATCAGGGTAACACTCTACACATCTGACCGATGAACTAACATTTGTCCCATATACATCGCTAAGAGTCACCCCGACAATCATTTTGGTTCATTTGTTTTTGCATCAGCCTGACTTTTAGTATCACTAACACATTTAGTGGTTCGTTCAATGTTATAAGTCTCGCCGAGAACTTTTCTTTTGGTCTTGAATATGTCACCAAAACTCCTTCCGATATCCTCCTATTAGTGTAACTTAGTGGGTCAGGTGAACATTCAAGATTTACACCGATGGCACATGTCTCGCCAATATATTCCTAGTGCTCTTGTCAGTGAAAGAAATGATGGTATCATCGATGAAACTTCATCGGTGAGACTTAAACGTTCAGGCCAACATATATTTTTCATTCTAAGATGACTTGTCTTGTTGATAGATTCTCTTCACCGATGAGATCATAATCCAATCTCCCCAATATGTCTTCTTCAGTAATCCTGATTGCTACAATAGATTTGATGTCTCATCGATGTGCTAAAAAGTGCTTGTAACCCATAATAGGTCGAGAAGACACATACCAGCTCATGCCGATGTGATTTTTTTTCCACAATATCTTTGATCAAAAGGATTTTCAGGAGTAGAACAAGGTGACCATGGGTAATTATATTTTGTAGGGCCAATTACATCCTTTTCTGACTCAAAATTTAGTTATTATTGAGAAATTTACATGAGTAAATCATTATAAAATTTTGAAAAAATTTATAGTTCCAACAGACCCTTC